>MU228452.1:2157198-2174605 GCA_018584345.1 Thuja plicata
AGTTAGAAGGCAATAGATCAATTTTAGTGGGTTCTTATGCTTTTTCATATTTTCACTAACCCCATGATGCTAATATAATGATCTATTGAGTGTTTGTGTCCATTCCGACAGGTACCCATTTACACACGAACAGCTACATCATTTGTCTACGAAGTGGGAGCAGTCACCCGCTCAAACCAACATGTGTAAGCCGGATTAGGGCAATGGAGGCATTGAATCAAGAAACAAAGTATAGTATTAAGAGAGAAGCTAATGAAATGTGGGCCCAAGGCCGCATTAGAGATATCAATTTTGTGCTCTTGGATTTTTTTTACGTTTTAAATGTTCTTTATGTTCCAATAGGCAAACGCAATATTCATCGAATATGTTGTACAGGACGTGTTAAACAATGGGGTAGAGCTGAGGAACACAATGGAGAATGTCCTTAAGGAGGAGCTTGATATTTTAATCT
Source organism: Thuja plicata (assembly GCA_018584345.1). Classification (NCBI taxonomy): domain Eukaryota; kingdom Viridiplantae; phylum Streptophyta; class Pinopsida; order Cupressales; family Cupressaceae; genus Thuja; species Thuja plicata. The sequence continues at coordinate 2,157,650 of MU228452.1, forward strand.
ATATTATGGAAAGAAAGCACCCCAGATACAAAAACCTCAAGCTTATCTGTGAGACTGAAATGGGTATGCTTACGCAATGCTGCACATAAGCAAATTGGCGCGTGGTACGTGGAGGAGGCTTGCAAATTGGTGGTTTGTTTCAGGAATTCTGGATGCTTCATTTTGTGTGAACCATCTGGATTTGGATCATAAAATCTATGATCTATTGAAAAAGCTGCAAATAAAAAAAATACAAATTTTACAGAGATTAAGTTTTATATTATATTAAATAAAGCATTAAAATTTCCAGATTTAGAGAAATAAAGCTACTACCAAATGTCGCTGGAAAGAATGGCTGTATACAGAAGACTGCTAGAAAGATTAATTTTAATAAATTATTTTTTTCAATAATAGATACAGAAGCACCACATATTTGAATAACAATTTTCCATATTATACCCAGATTCATGTAGAATATTTATGCAAAAATAGAGATTGATTTAGGATTACTTACCCGGTATGTGAAGAGAGCTCTTACCTTCATTCGTTCCCATATATTATGTCATCTAGATGCTCTGCTTAAACAAAAATGTGAGAAATTATAATTCGCAAATATTGGCAAATATTGCTCTCAAAGTGAATGCCAAGCTAGGCGGGAGCAATGTGATTCTCAAGAATCTGTTACTAGGCATTGGAGAGTCTAAAGTTGTATTTTTTGGAGTAGACATGAATCATCCGACCAATCATGATACAGAATGCCCATCAGTTGCCGCTGTTGTTATGAGTACAAACTCCAATTTCAACTAGTCCGTAGTCAAGATTAAATGGCAGCCACATGCCAGGAAATAATTTCAAACGTACGGAACATGTGTATGGAATTTCTACAGGAGAACATGAAGGGGAGATTGCCTGCAAGGATTATATTTTTCAGAGATGGGGTTGTTGATAGTCAGTTTGAAGATGTCCGCAAGCAATAATTAGCCGATTTGAAGGATGCATAGTGTAAGCAGTATTCTCCCTTCCGACACCCATTTCTGACAACGGAAAAAGAATTAATGGCTGCGTGAGACAATTTTGTGGTTAAGGGTTTCTCCCCATATAAAGCCTATCGGCTAATAAGGTTGAATATTCAATAAGTAAAAAAGATGTAAAAACTAATAATAAAAACTCTCTAGATGTTTCATCACAATAATGTGATTGGTATTTATGTAGACTAAAAGTTAATTTATAGTTGCTTTGTCTTTTTTACACTTATTTTAGTTTTAATTAGTAGAAATGGTTGCAAACTTTTGAGTACTTCAACATTTTTTTAATGTAGTTATATTGATATTTGAAGTATTTTAGTTTTTCTTTCTTAAGATGTTTGATACATAATATTGTTTAAAATATTGTATATAAGTGTATTTTTATAATTAATATTAAATCTTAATATATGTATACATACAATGTTAATAATAGCATTTAAACTTGTATATAATTGAAAAGTACAATTTATGTCACGTTACAAATTTTATAAATTATTATACATAATTCAATTCACTTTTTTTAATTTAAAGAAAATATAATTTATTTACTATATATTTTAAAATAAATTAATAGTTAATTCTATTATGATGATTCTTAGTTCTTTGCACGTGTTAGCTTATAGTTGAAAATCTAATATAAAAATAAGTTATATTTTAAGAAAGGGTTTTTTTGTTGTATCAAAGAATGGGGCTTACATTAGTATATACTTCAACAACTGCTAGACCTTGCATCACCATTAGTCATAGGACCTAAATCTAAATGTCAAATCATATCAGTCACTAAGGTTCTAACTTATGTTGATCATTGTGATAATGACTATTGTGTCTTCATTGATCTTGTGTGCTCATAGGATAAACTATTTTTGACTAATTTGTTGGTGTTCATGTCCATGTCTTCATGCTCAAAACCCTTGTTGGGCTATCATGCTTGCAAGATTTGTGCCCCTATTGGACTATAGAACTTGCAAGTTTGGAGTCTTCATGTTAATGTAGTGCACTCGTGCCAAGGATGAGACCCTCCATTTATGGTCTCACCCAGCTTAGACTAGAGTAAAAATTCTTGTGTTACCAATAAAATATAAAATATAAAATTGAATATTATTGAACAATTCAATTGATATTTAAGTTTGACAATCAAATTTAGGCTAGGTTTGATGGTGATAGAATATGTTATATTTATTATAGTAATTGACAATTTAGTTTCTAATTATTTAGAACGATGAAAATAATTATTTAATCACAATGATTAATGATTTAACACAATTTAGCCCAAGTGTACGTAAACAGATTTTAACTAACAATTGGAGAAATTGCTATTGAGTTAGTGATTTTCCTTTGAATTTTAGAGGTATAGCTACCTTGTTTGATGTAGTTTAACTTTTTGGGGGCATATTTTAACTAGAAAGAAAGAATGGTAAAACTAACACCTACACATAGCCATGTCATAGATGCAATTTGAATTTGAATTGAAAGGAACAAATGTAAGCAATTCAAAGATTATCCACCCATGCCCATAAATGATAAAAAAAGAAAAAAAACCAGTAATCCCTCTTTAGATGTATGAATAACTTAGAAGTCACAAATTACATATTAAGCATATGCATAAACCAATATAACATGAAACCACCAAAGAAAAACTGCAAATACTCAAAGGAAAATATGTAATGAAAGGGAATACACATAAAGACATAGATTTAAAATATATTTCCTCATTTTCTCTGACGAAAAAATAAATAGTTCATAGACTACTCTGCCCTTGTACAAGGATTATGCTTGAAATAGAAACTCCTCTCCCTCTCTCCAAAGACCCCTGCACCATTTTTAGAAAACTTTAAAATAAACAACCAAGAGATGACCCTTCAATTTTTGTAGCTAAATCTTTCTGAAGAATAAATTATAATAATTAAATTAAAGACTTTTTATATTCACTCAATAATGAATTAAATTATCATAAAAGTGAACTTAATAAAAATACTTTTTTGTAGCTTGAGATTGACAGGTGAAAAGTTGTCAAGATATTTTGGATAGACAGAAGTGTGGTTCCTATACTATAGCTTTAGCCACTTCTAAATTTTCCTTTTTTTGAAGCTTTTCTTCTTTGTCATTTCACCTTTCTTTTCTCATCTTGGCTCTTCACTTTTCATCATTCTTTCCCTTGTTGGTAACTTTCTTGATTTTGAGTACTCCCAAACTCATTGATGTGTGTTTTCTCTTAGTTCTCTCTACCTTTCAAATTGACTCCTTTGTTGGGTTTTTGTATACTTTGACAAACTTTATTGATAATTCCATGAGTTTTGAAAACTACTTCTTTTACCGATTTCTTTTTGCGCTTAAGCTTTACCTTTTTCTCCTTTATAGATAGTTTGACCTCTTCTTCAAACGTTGTCGGTGATTTTAATGGATTTACAAAATTAACATTTTTCTGATATAGTAATATCCCCCTTGAACCTTTACTTTTGTCAGCAAATTCTTCCTTTTGTGAACTCGGTGTTACTTTGGTTAGTTTTTCACACTCTTTGTATTACCAATCTCCTTTTTTCATTGAAACATTGGTCTTTTTCTTCATTATTGACATATTGGCCATTTTCCTAAATTCTATCAATAATTCAAATAATTTTGAGAGCCCCTTCATATTACTGACACTCACTTTTGCATTTATTTTCAACTTATCTCTAGAATGGTTTTCTTTGCTAACATTGTTGGGAGTCAAACTAGTTTTAAAAATCCTTTGACTTACTAACATTCCCTTTGAGGACTTCAAATTTCCTCTCTTTCACCAACATAGTTTCCCTCCTTGCAAATTTTTTCAAATTTTTGGCTAATTTTGGAAACCTCTTTGGCTACCAACATTATTCGCTTTCTTTGGAACTAGGCTTTAAACTTTTAATTGGTGGAGTGCCTTTGAATGTTATCCCTTTATCCACATAGACCATCGATGAATTCATATACCATAGCTTTAGTTGTTTCAACGTCACAAACTTCATCAATAACCACACTTTGGTTAAGTTGTCAAACACCTGACCTTTTATCAGGTTCCACATCACCTATATTGTCACTGCCTCAGGAACACTAAATTTTTTAGGTGGCAGTTCAATGTATGCATCACAGAATTTTTGAAACATAAAAAACTTCATAATAGATTTATTTTTCATTGATGAGCCTAGTTGGACATATTCAAATCCCATTTGTCATATTCTTGAATTTATAGACTTGGGTTATTTTGAAACACAAACATTCAACGATATCTTAATCAACAAAATGTGTGGCACCAAGTGTACCTCAATGAATTGATGAATCTTTTAACAGTTTTTGAGAGCTAAATTGTTTTCATTTATGGAATCCATGACCAAAGATAATGACACTTGGTAGTCCACTTGGGATATGAAGAAATTGATGGAGCTTAAAATATATTTACCAAAGAGAAAAGGTTCAATGAGGAACAAAAGGAAGTCAACAAAGATGCCACATCACCCATCTATGGAGATCACAAAAGCCTTTGAAGACAAGGATAATTGCAACAATGTGCCTAGTTGGTAGGTCGTGGGTATGGCAACTTAAAATTCTAAAATACACATGAAAACATACATACATGCTTAGGAAGGGGACCATGCTAGGAACATGATACAAGGCGGGACATGCAAATCTAGACATAAAGTCTTATCATAGGAAATAAACAACCTAACAAATAGATTAAATAAAATTTGATTCAACCTACCAATATGCATACTTAGGAAATAAAAAAGGGACCTATCAGAAGACTAAAGGAGATCTAACCACAAGGTTGGTAACGTAAATGATACTCAATACTTGAAGTTGTGACTTGAAAAGAGTGCAACTAGATCAATAAGTCAACAAAATATTATAAAGCTAAGATGACAAAGGCATCTAACTTAGGGTTTTCTATGTATTCCATGTTATATCATTGTGAAAACCTAATTTTAGGATCGTGATAAAAATAGGATAACAAATATTTAACTTGTTTTTATATATTAATTAATTATACTCATATATAAAGTAATAATAATCATCACAATGAAATTGATCATTTCTTTTAAGTTTTTAGTAAACAAATTATATATTCTTGACATTAGAGGAAGTGAATTCAATTTCATATAACAATTTGTCAAAACTCTGACATGATGTATGTACTTTATATATATAATATTTAAATGACAAAGTGAGCGTTTTAAGTGTAGATCTCTAAAATTTCAGATTAATTATGACATGTACATTTATTATTACAAAAACATTTTCAACTATCTAAAGTAAAATATGACTTATATAACAAGTCATAAACTTGTTAATCAAATATTATATGTCAAACACCTTGTAAAAGAGAATTAATTTTATCCAAATATCAATATTTTACATTATTTGCGGCATGTGCATTTTTAGTTCTTTCAAGTAAAAAAAAACTTATAAAACAAGTTATGAAATCTTTGTAAAAATATCAGGTATCAAATTCCTTATCAAGGAGAATTAATATTTCAAGTATTAGAATTCATTATTAATTGTGACAATACATTTTTATTGGTTAAAAGCAAAACAAGACTTATATAACAAGTTATAATCTTTACTGAAATATTATATATTGACCACCTTATTAAAAGGAACTAATTTGTTTCAAATATAACATTTTACATTAATTGTGATAAATACATTTTTAACTACTTAAAGTAAACGTGACTTATTTAACAAGTTATAAATTTTTTTATAAAAAAACATTATATATCAAACCTAATATCAAAGAGAAGTAATCGATTCAATATCAACACTCGTATTGATTACAATAAATACATATTTAATTATTTAAAGATAAATATTGTATATATACTAAGTTATAATCTCTCTATAAAATATAATGTATAAAACCCAATTTTAAAGAGAGCTAATTTGTTTTGAATCTAAAAAATTATATTAATTGTGACACATACATTTTCAATTGTTTGAAGATAAATATGATGTATATACCAAGTTATAAACTCTTTACCAAAATATTAGATATCAAACCGTATATAAATATTAGATATCAAACAATATCCTCAAGTACTTAATATCTACAACCATACGAAATGCATTGTAAGTTTGAATACTTTAGTAGTAGTAGTTATTTCCATTAATTAGCTTTGACATGATTTTTAGCACAATGATTAGGTTAAGACTCTTATATTAATTCTAATAGGTAGAAAATAACTTTGAAATAAATTTTTTTTTAATATGTCAATCTTTAACTTTGTTAAATGTAATCTATCCAAGGTTTGTCAATTTCTAAGTGATTGAGTAGTGAATCTTATAGAGTATTTGTTATGGTTGCAAATATTGGGTAATTGAACATGCTTTTGTTGAAAACATATTGATATTTGAAGCAAATTGGGTTTTCTTTGATAAAATGTTTGATAAATAATATTTTTGAAAAGATTTATTAGTGTAATTTTTATAATTAATATGAAATTTTAATATTAATGTTTAAAATATTATTTTAAATTTGTATATAATCAAAGAGTACAATTTATGGGTGAACTCACAATAGTGGGTTACACTTTTTTCCCTGAACGGACATTAAACTCTACATTTCAAAAAAAACTTTCAGATTCGGATGCATGTTGTCGTTAAACCGTTTGAAATTAGAAGATGAAGTAAACTAGTCTTTTAGAATTTTTTGTCTAGATATATATATATAATTGATTTGAAAGGTTTTTTCTTTCTCCCACGAAAACTGGTATGTTGCTGAAAACATCATTTTGAAAGAGTTATAGTGTTTTCATAGAGTATAACTTTTTGTCTAGAATAGATATCTATGTGATTCTTTCGAATTTAGTTTTTTAACATCCATATGGAGGGCATGCAATTGGTTTGACAACATTATCATGAGTATTGTATATTTTATTAACATTTGAAGTTGACTAAATCGTAATTTTGATATACTTTACTACATAGCATATAACTTGTGTATTTATCAAATTTCAAATTTCTTTTTTTTTTATAGAAAGTAGACTTGAAGACGGAGGGCATTGTTATTTTTCATTTTTTTTTTCAGTTATCTATTATATTTTTGAACGTCAAACTCAAAGGTTTATATTGGATTAAAAACCTACATTCGATTAACGTCAAAAATCATATACCTAATAAAATAAAAAAATGTCAAATCTATAATCGTTAGAAAGCTCATTTGGAGTACATGTGCTATTCAAAAGGATGTATCCTTATTGTTCCATTTGAGCCTTGCGATTGAGCTCTGAAGCCATGAAATCTGTAGAATTTTGTAAACCTTTGCAAATTGCCCTTACTTAGGGACTTTCGATCCAAACTAGTTAGTTTCGATTGAAAGTACTTAGTTTTTTTAACTCATGAAATTGTCCTTACTCAAGGAATTTCGATAGAAACTAATTTTTTTCAATAGAAAGTACTTTCTTTCGAAAGTACCAGACTAAATCCGCCTGTTCGCAAATTTCAGGAGGAATTGCTTCCTCCGAAATATTGTTACCCACTATTGTGGGTTCACCCTTATATGAAAAATTTGATAAAATATGATAAATAATTGAACTCACTTCCTCTAATTTCAAGAATGTATTATTAACTAAGTAAGCATTTATAAATAAAATAATGGTTTATATTTAAGAATAATGTTTTAGTTATATCAAACAATAGGGCCCACCTTCATAGTTGCTACAACAATTAAACTTAATTGTTAAGAAAATTTATAATGATAATTATTTATTTGAAATTTTCCTTCAAATAATTGGCATACTTTGTGTGTACACACACAAATATATATACATATGCCTAAATACACACATGCATATGTATGTGCCTACACACAAATATATATATATATGCACTATGAATGTATAATATATTTTTTTAATTTTGATTTAAACTCTAAAGTTTTCTTTTAAACATTTATACTTTCAACTATATGATATACTCCATCTGATGCAGAGGGTTTAGGACTCTAGTGATTTCTTTCCCCCCAAGCACTCCTAATCTCCCCTAACCATCCAATGGCTAGTTCTTCTTGTGTTCTTCTCCAAGATGGATCTCCAAGATCCTCACTATCAACTTCTCCTCCAAGGTATAGTTGATTTGTTGAAGATTCTAACACTCTAGGTACAACTAGTCCAACTAGCTCTTCAATTACCTAGTCTTCTTCACTAGATTTCCTTCTAGAATCCCAAACCCCTACTTAGGATCTTACCATACATTCACTTAGGCTCTTTTATATATTTTTGGCCCATTCAAAGGTCTTTAAAACCCTTTCCCACACTTTTGATACTTTACCAATTCATTTGGTATCAAATTTACTAGGAGGCCTAATTGGCTTGTTTCCTAGTAGGTCTAATTTCACTATTTTTGGGATAATGCTCCCAAATCCTCCAAAAAACCCCACAAAAGACCTTGAAAATATTCAAGATATCTATAAACCCTAGAAGTATCCAAAATCTTAGCTTCTGGATGCACCCACAACCCTAGTTTCTATCAGGCCCTAGTTTTCAGCCTATTAATTAGGCCTCTGGACCAGTCTTGACCAATTGCCATCAGATTAATCTCCAAACTTCGTTTCACATCCTCCCACATTTTAATATATCAAGGAGACTATCTAGGGATTCTTCAAATGCCTCTAAGTCTTTTCCCCAAGATTATGGGTTCTCGAACCAAATCCTTCTTCACCTTGTCCAGGCTCAGCTGTTCCCAACAGTCAGCCATAGGGCTTCAAAATTGGTCTTGAAACCTCATTGTAAAAACAAAAATAAAAGTAAGAACCTTATGTGTAGACTCTAACCCTCTATCCCCTATGGTTTCATCCATTTCCACTAGTGGATGCTTAGGTTAGAGCCATTTTGGGCACTAAGACTCAGCAAATGGAATTACAGACTAGTGACCTTGCAATTAATGTAACTCTCTACTCCTAGAACTTAAAAGAAAACTAAATTATGAAAAATAAAGCTAAAATGAAACACTACATCCCATGGGGTCTGATCTCCTTTCCCAATTTGTACACAGCCATACAGAATGTAGAAAGCTCTGTGAATTACAGAGATACAGTCAAAGGCATCCATACAGAAGTACCAAAAACAAGTTTTGCAATCCAAAATTTCATTAACCCCCCCCCCCAAAANCCCCCCCCCCCCAAAAAAAAAAAAAATCAAAAAATCCATGCTCATATACCGATCATAATTAGTTACAACCGCTCTAACTTCATTTTGCAACTTCTTGTCAAGAAGTTGCAAAAGTTGCTCGAGCAACTTTTCAAAGTTGCTAGCAACTTTTACATTTTGAGCAATTTGACTTCTTTTGTCAACTCGATAGTCATGGTTGACTTCTATGACCATAATTAGGACATGTAGGATCCCAAGACATAACCTAAACTCAAGATACACAAAAATAACACATTTTGTCTTTCTAGTTCAAAATAACCATAAAACACCTAATGAGCACTCTTGGCTCTTACAAACATGAACTTGATCAACATTGTATCCAACCTATTGGATATTATTCCAATCCAAACAAAAACACCTATTACAACCCTAAAACACACTAACACATCAAAATAGGAGGTGCTCTACACCATACTCCCCTGGGACAAATAACTCAAGTCCTGTGAGTTAGGAGGTCTTCAATGGTGACCCCATGCTTCAGAATGTCCATCTCTGTCATCCAAGTGGCTTCAGCTTTAGGTAGTCCCTACCACTTAACTAGATACTCCTTTTAGATATCCTTCCTTGTCTTTTTGATCACCTTAGTATCCAGTATACTGTCTAATTGTAGTGGAATTGGGTTTGGCAAATCCTTCACCCAATCATCATCTCCTAAATCTATAAGAGTGGTTTGACTATGTCTAAAGATGGTCCCTTATAGGGATATAGGTCACAAACATTGAAAATAGGTGAAATCCCCAAATTAGGAGGCAACTCCACCTCATAGGAATTCTTTCCATACTTATACAAAATCCTCAATGGTCATATCTTCTTCATGAGTAGCTTAGTTGGCTGACCCTTGGGTAGCCTTTCCTTTCTGACATAGGCAAGTACTAGATCCCCTACCTTGAACTGCAAATCCCTTCTTGTCTAATCAGCCTTGGACTTATACTTCTCCACTTGCTTTTGTAAAGTCTTGTTGACTTGATCATGAAGCTCCTTCATCTGTTCTACAAATGAATCCCCTTGAGCACTCCTTTTGTCCTTCAAACTGAGATCCCTCAACTCTAATATCCCTCTAGGATTGACCCCATATACTATTTCAAAGGGGATTTTACCAGTACTCCTATTAATGGAGTCATTATAGGAAAATTCTTCTTGCCCTATGATGTGATCCCATGACCATCCATGTTGCTTAGTCAAGCATCTTAGCAAGTTCCCAAGTGACTTGTTTACTACCTTTGTTTTCCCATCTGATTGTGAGTGGAAGGCTGAAGAGAAAGACAAGTTTGTGCCCAACATCTTCCAAAGGGTCCTCCAAAAGTGACCCACAAACTTACTATCTCTGTCACTTACTATATTCAGTGGCAATCCATGGACCCTTACAATGTCCCTAAAGAATAACCCTGCAATTTGGGAAGCATCATTGGTTTTCTTACATGGAATGAAGTGAGCCATTTTGCTAAAATGGTCCACCACCACAAATACATTGGTGTGACCCCTTGGTGTCTTTGGTAACCCCAAAACAAAGTCCATACTAAGGAACTCCCAAGGCCTTTGGGTATGGATAGGGGTTGGTACAACCCACTATTACTAATTTTCCCTTTTTCCCTCTGACAAATCTGACATTGCTCTACAAATTTCCTAACATCTGACTGTAACTTAGGCCAATAGTAATGCCTATTCACTTGCTCTAGTGTCTTATCCACTCCAAAGTGGCCTCCCAAGCTTCCTTGTTGTTTCTCCTTCACAATATTCTCCCTAATTGAGCACTGAGGTATACACATGAGGTGTCCTTTAAATAATAGTCCTTCATGCAACATAAACTCAATGAATTCCACCTTGAGCCCTTGTTGAAACTTTACACATGCCTCATAGGCATCTTTGAAGTCATTATCCTCTTTATAGAGGTCTTTCAAGTCATTCAACCCCACACTTTGCAATTGTATCTCTTGTATAGTCAATACTCTCCGGTTAAGAGCATCTACAACCTTGTTGCTAACCCCTTTCTTATGTTTGATGAAAAATGTGTAAGCTTGCAAAGATTCTACCCACTTTAGGTGCCTCTGATTCATTTTTTCTTGCCCATTCAAGAAACTTAGAGCATGGTTATCAGTGTAGACCACAAATTCCCTAGGTAGGAGATAGTGTCTCCATTTTTTAACGTCTTGCACCATAGAATACAACTCCAAATCATAGGTGGAGTACTTATGTTTGGCCTCATTTAACTTCTCTGAGAAGAATGCCATAGGGTGTCCCTCTTGTCTTAATACTGCTCCAATGGCTAGCTTGCTAGCATCACACTCCACTGCAAATAGTTGATTGAAATCAGGAAAACTAAGGGTAGGTAATTCTTCTATTCTCTTTTTCAACATTTCAATCCCTTGGTCTGCTGCTATAGGCCATTTAAAACGACATTTGATTCCACCTTTGATAGTGTTGAGGATAGGGGCACATACATGACTGAAATTTCTTACAAATTTCCTATATTAGGAGGCCAATCCATGAAAACTCCTAACATCCCCTATGGACCTAGGTGTAGGCCATTCCAAAATTGACTTAACCTTATCAGGGTCCATCTTCATACATCCATTAGCAACCACAAAACCAAGATAAATTAAATCAATTTTCAGAAACTCACACTTTTCTTGATTGATCATCAACTTCTCTTGATGTAGCCTCCTCAAGACCATCTCCAAATGCTTCATATTCTCCTCCTTGGGCCTGCTAAATATCAAAATGTCATCAAGATATACTATTACAAACTTACCAAAAAAATTTGCTAGTACTTCATTCATGAGCCTCATGAATGTGCTAGGTGCATTAGTTAGGCCAAAGGGCATTACTGGCCACTCATACAACCCTTCATTGGCCTTGAAGGATTTTTTCCACTCATCACTAGGCCTAACCCTAATTTGGTGATATCCTGACTTCAAATCCACCTTGGAAAAATAATATGAACCTCCCAAATTGTTCATCAAATCCTCAATCTGGGGCATTGGGAATCTATATCTTATTGTAATCTTGTTTATAGCCCTGGAGTCCATACACATCCTCCATTTTCCATCCTTTGTAGGTGCAAGGATAGTTGGCACAACACAAGGACTCAAACTCTTCCTTATTAGTCCTTTTTCCAACAAATCTTGAATCTGTTTTGCTATATTTGCATTTTGACTTGGTGTCATCTTATATGCTGCTTTGTTTGGAAAATTTTCTCCAGGAATGAGGTGTATCTAATGACTCACATCCCTCATGGGTGGTAGTGCACTTGGAAAACCATTATCCACTATGTCATGATATCTTTCCAACAATGCTTGTACCTCTGGTGGCATGTTGGCTTTCTCTTTAGTCCCCTCCTTTGGCTTCACTATCACTGCACAACAGACTCCTTTCTCCTTCTTCATAGCTTTTATAAACTCCTTTCCACTCAAGAGCATCACACTGGTTCCCACATGTTTCTCCTCATTAGGTTCCTACAATGGATCCATTTGAAACTTCTTCCCTAGCTTGGTGATTACATAATTATTCTTTTCTCCATCATGGATAGCCTTCACACCATATTGCCAAGGACGTCCTAAAAGAAGATGACAAGCATCCATGGGAAATATGTCACATATGACCTTGTCCTTATACTAACCTATTTCAAACTCCACCAAGGTTTGTTCATCTACCACTATTTGTTGACCCTTGTTTAACCATGAAACTTTATAGGGTGTGGTATGAGGTATCCTTCTAAGATTTAGTTTGTCCACAATCTCTATTGATACTATATTCTCAGTGGATCCAGAGTCCACTATAACTTTGAAAATATTTCCATGAGACATACAAGTTGTCTTAAACAAATTCTTTCTTTGAGGTGGCTCTATGGTATTAGGTACTTTCAATAAAGTCCTTCTCAACATTAGATTCGCTCCATCCATTACTGGCCCTACCTTGGAAATGGGAGAAGTGACACTTTGTGTATCATCCTCTTGTACCAACTGATTCCTTCTATCTCCCATAGAAGATGAGGTAGCCTTTTCAGGACATCTACCCATTGTGTGACCCACTTGATTGCAGTTATAACTTCTGCCAGTGAAGACTGAATTAGATCTTCCTTGAGACTTAAATCTGCCTCTTGGTGGTCCTCTTCCTTTGTATTCCCCTCTTTGAAAAGATCCTCTAAATTGATTACCTCCACTGTTATCCATAGACTAATTCTCCTCTGGTTTATTTGGGCTTTGTCCTCTACCAAAATTACTCTTGCCTCTGAATCCTATATTATTGTTACCACCTCTTCCTCTTTGATGGAAGTCATTCCTCCTTCAAGCCTTATTCTCTGCTCTCAAGGCTAACTAAAAACACTTGTGCATACTATCAGGAGCCATCATACTAATTTCATCTTGTATCCCTTGTCTCAACCCATTGAGATACCTTGCTACCTTATCCATTTATTCTTCTTGTCTTATATCCCTTAGGCTTAGTTTGTGAAACTCCTCAGTATAGGCACTCACTGTCATCTCCTTTTGTCTCAAGTTCTGCAACTTTTGATACATCTGAATCTCATAGTCAGTACGCAAGAATTGTGCCTTCAATCTGATCTTTATCCTCTCCCAAGAAACTATCTTCTTCTTTCCATTTGTTACCATATCATCCTGCATCATGTTCCACCACACCAATGCAGATCCTTTGAGTCTAGCCTTGGCATAGCTAACTCTCCTTTCCTCTTATACTTCCTTCTAATCAAACTGGTTGTCTATGGCCTCTAGCCAATCCAGTAACTCCTCACCATTCAAGCTGCCACAGTAGTAAGGTATATGTTCCATACTATCCTTGTTAATGGAATTTGGTGGAACCCATGTCAACAAAGTGACTTACATCCATTCTTGTTCAGGGAAGTAATTATTCACATATGTTTATTTTCTATAGCTTCTATTTTCTATCATCTTTGCATTATCAAAGTATTATCATTCATTCACTTTTATATGTCTCATGGTTTAATATTTTGAGATTCTCATTATCCTATAATCAATTTTCTTAAAGGGGATTTAGGATTTTGATTTTATGACTCTCCTTCCTTAAAGACACAATGTAATTGCAATTGATTTTAAATGTGCTTCTGACAAAGTTCAAAGTCTTATGTGTTGTTTTCATATAAATCCTAAATGCAATTAAGGGGAATTCTACACATCTTATCATTGCATTATGAATCTCTAAAATCCGTATTGGCGATAAAAGAAAAGAGATAATATTTTATGAAAAGAATTATAACTTTGATTTAATTATGCCCTTAAATGTTCCAGCTAGTAGTCTATAAATATTTTGGAAAGGTTAAAATTGGTTTAATTAAACTTCCAATGAATTTGAATTATTATTACTTTCCTGAGATAAAATGATATTATTATCTATGATTATGATTTGAAAATTACAATGTGTTATGATTTGATTAATAATGATAATAATAAATAATATTTCATTTCCATATATTCGATACAATATGTTATGTTTATGAAAACTAAGAGGGATTTGAATAATCAATGTTATGAAAAATGTTGTTTAAAGAAAGTTAAAGATTGTATTGATACTATGTTAATCTTGAAAACGTTCCTAAGTTATGTATAATCTTTAAATATTTATATTCTTATTTTTTCTCCATGACATTAGTATATATTTATGATTTCTTTTATTAGTTTTCATAAGCAAGGTTATATTGTTAAAATGCCTACCTATTATGTAATCTTCATAACATTTCAATTAAGGAAAGACAAAGTATTATTGATATGTTATTGTTATTATTGATCAAACAAGGTTTTTTTCGATTAAATAAAAGATGTTAGTACAAATAAAGAATAAAGCTTTTTATAAATTATATAGAGGATTATGTTATTAATTTAGTTGATTTCAATATTCTTTATAATTAATTAATATTCGAAACTCAACTTCTATTTATCGATTTTATCTTTCAAACTAATACTATAGATAGTTTAACAATTATAATTATACTTTGATCAATATTTTAATAATTAATAGCATTATTATTAACATTTAATGTTTTAGGTGGCAAAAGGTGGTGAGAAACATATGGGGTCGATATGGTCTGCAGACACAACATGGTCGCCACTGTCAGGAATAAGTTCTCCACGCTTCCACCAGCTCGCATAGCATATAGAAGATGCAGTTTAACCAACACCAGCCTTGGGACCCAGGAGGTTTCATGACAACACTAGTTCTGATTATTACTCGTGTTCTTTTCCAGACAGTCCCATCCATGAGACCTACCAACCTCACTGGGATTACTGGGGAAGGTTTATGGAGCCCCTGATTTCTCAAGTTCCTATTATGGTGGTGGAGGGTAAACATGAAATTGAAGAACAAGTGGAGTGTAAAATGTTTACAGCTTACCAGTCCAGATTTGCATTTCCAAGTGAAGAGAGTGCATCTAGGATCCCTTTCTATTATTCATTTGATGTTGGAGGCATCCTTTTTGTCATGATTGGAGGATACATAGATTGTAATAAGACAGGGGAACAATACAGATGGTTGGAGCATGATTTAGCTAATGTTGATAGGAGTGTAACTCCCTGGCTTGTTGCTACTTGGCATCCACCTTGGTACAACAGTTACAAAGCTCATTACCGTGAATCTAATTGCATGCGACAGGAAATGGAAGAGCTTCTTTAAAAATATGGCGTTGATGATGTATTCAATGGCCACATTCATGCTTATGAGAGATCAAACTGAGTTTTCAACTATACATTGGATCCATGTGCACCTGTGTACATAACTATTGGAGATGGTGGTAACAAGGAAAAAATGGTCGTAAGTCATGCTGATGATCCAGGAAATTGCCCTGAACCTTCTTCCACACCGGACACCTTTATGGGAGGTCTATGTGCCTATAATTTTACATCTGGTCCAGTAGCGGGGAAATTTTGTTGGGATAGGCAGCCTAACTTTAGTGCATACAGAGAGCAATTTTGGGCATGGAATTCTTGAGGTGAAAAATGAAACTCATGCACTATGGACCTCGCATCGAAATAAAGATTCTTACAACAGCAAGGGGGATCATATATATATTGTGAGGCAGTTTAATTCGTATTTTGCATCCAAGGAAAAACCATCATGCTGGTCGCCACCCTCTTCAGCGATAAAAGCAATGGTCGATAAGGACAACATAGTCACGCCACACCTCCATTATACGCTGGCTGCTACCCTCATCAGAAATAATGGCAGTGGTTGATATAAACAGTAGGGGTAGATGCGAACAATAGATCAATATAATAGTTTGCAAACCCATCAAACATTGCCATCAACTTCAGCGCATGAAGCAATGATTACCAATGTGACTATGGATATGTTTATATACAGATTTATTTTCAAGTTGGGAAGATTTAGGTGCAAGCGAATCGGTTGATAGTTGTAGTTAATGAAGAGTAGAGATTTGTATCTCAAAACAATATAATTGATAAGTATAGTCGGTTGTGGATTAGTTTTAGGGAAAGGGTGTGATGTTTTCACACACACCCTTTCAATTTTATATTTATATTCAGTCATAAATCTACAAACAGAGATATAATAACATTGAAAAATACATAAGGACTGATATGTTGAAACTATGGATTCTTGGGGGGTGATGGAATGAAAGATAGTCAAATTCAAAATCTAAATGCAAAGATCCAATACACCGTTTCTCGTCAAGCAGAGATAAGTCGGTATTTCATTTATTGTGCAATAGTTTCTCGTTATTTCTTTACAATCAAGTCCTTCAGATAAATCAATTTGAAATTCCTTAAAGTGATAGTTTTGATTTGCGTATATTTCAATTTAAGTTTATATTC
>MU228452.1:2226248-2249094 GCA_018584345.1 Thuja plicata
GCAGCATGTCTAAATCGGGTTTCCCACAATTGGAAACTCACATACATTCTACAACAAATATGGAAATTAATAGACTCATTCCATGAAGTGCAAATTTCACATACCTTAAGGGAAGGTAATCAGCTAGAAGACCATCTAGCAAATAAAGGATGTGATGGATACGAGGCAATATTTTTTGATCATGAAACAATTATAAATCAAGACCCCAGATTATTTGAAATATATAACAAGGACAGATCGACTGAGGGTGAAGAATGAAGAAGGTGGATAAAACAAGGCGGATTAACTAACAGACTATGCATCTCACCTTCAAGCCGTGAAGGGATAATGACACCGCAATCAGTACAATTACAATTCATATGGAAACATGGACAAATTTGTGGGACACAAAGAATGTGATATTGGTAAATTGAAAGGTATAATTAAGGGAAATAACATGTGGGTTCAATGACACAACATCTAATAATGTGAGGAATAATACCACAGACGTGTGATAGGATGTGATATTAGATGAACATAAATGCAGATATAAACAGACACAGAAGGCATGCCGCCAACTCTCCCATCCACGAATTCACAACAGTCCGGTCACATGTGCGATTTGGGTATGCAATGGGAGAAAGTACATGTCTAAGATCTTCAGGGGATCACTTCAATACTTAAAGTACGACAGGGGATCATTACCACAACCCTCAAATAATCAGGATTTGACAACCATGAAAAGGAACGACACGAATGAGGGATATACACACAGAAGTATATTTATACCCCCATTCAGCCCTCACAAAAACCACTTAATACTATTCAATTAGCGACAATGGAGGTAAAACTAGGGCATATTATGAAGTGCAGGTCATGTGGTAGATACCATCATGATATGCTTCCAAGAAATTACAGAGTTCAGATTCAATCCACGGGGATTGAAGAGGTTCTACCTACGAAAATAGATGAGGAATCATTTGCTGCTATGTTCACATGCCATTCAACAAGGATTCAGTCGGCCATCCGCGTTGTGATTGGAGAAGAAATGTTAGAAGATCATGTTTGTCATTTCTTTTACCCAGCACAATTGGTCTCTATTTTTCTCTCTAATGCATTAGATCTCATACAATCAGTGCCATTGATTATATCGTTGGTGGAGAAAGTTATCAATCCAAACTACTTGCAAAGAAATGAACTGTTGCGAGCATTACAGAATTATGATTTATGGAAGGGTCTGGCATTAGTTGGTGGTGTTTTCACACATCAGGAATTACTCACTAACCACGACTACATGTTGTTATATGTCAGCATTAAAAGATCTTTGGAGCAGCAGGATGCAAGATATGCGGAAAACACCCTACGCAATATGAACCAAAAACTAGGGTTCTACATGGTGGGCATAATCACGAACAAAGTGAATGCATTATTAGACCTCCTCAAATTTCCAAATGCCCCCCGAGTGCGAACAGATGCACAAGCTCAACCAGAGCCATCCCATCGCGGGCATTTGACAATGCGGGATGCGGTGCCGGATCTCAATGCACATCCCACGGAGCAGGAATTCGAAGTGACAAACAATGAACAATGTATGCAGAGCGGGGAACAATTGGAAACCAACAATCAAAGTGCGGATGACACGCTCGATTGGCCACAAGAAGCAGACTTCATGGAGGAAATTCCACACTCGGCTGCAGCAGTGAAATGGGAGCATGAAGATGCAGCACCCATAGGTTGGTCTCCACGTGTTTTGGAGTACCCGACTACTGTCTAGGGTGTGAAAGACATGATCAAATAAAATTATAAAGTTTATACATCCTCTAAAGTTTTTTGTGTTTTGTCTAGTCTGTAAACAGATATAAAATGATATCACAAATGTAAGTTCAGTAGAACATTAACCTATAAATGGTTATCTGTAAGCAGGGTCGAATAGAATTTGGCATAGAATCCATTAGTCCTGGCATATGGCCCGGCATGTGGAAATTTTTTATAAAAACAAAATCCCGAGGGGATTCACTATGTAATTGATCTTGTAAATTCTTATGATAGAACATATACATGTATATGACAATGATCCCGGGGTTTCTTACTGGTTCTTCCACGGGGGAGTTATTGAATCAGATTATTATTATCAATATAAATACGGTGGATAATCCACTTTTGCTTTAAAAAAAAAAAAAATAGATGCTATTTTATAAATGAATATATAGACACTAATTCATTAAAATACATTCTATTATAACAATTATAAAATAAAAAAGATAAATCATAAATTTTAATGAATTTGTCTATTTTAGAATTGAAGTTAAAGAGAAATAAATGTAGTTATTGATAAATACTAGTTATGTTTTGTAGTATGTTACATCATATTTCTTTATCAATATGCAACGAAATAGTTTCATACTTAAATTCGTTCACCCATATTTCATGAGCAGTGATTCACATGAATGATCCACTTAACACTCATTGTATCTAAATTATGCTTATGACCACGAAGCTTTGAGGGTTCCTAAGAGGTCACCCATCTTAATGCTACTTTGACTCAAGTAGACATAACCATGGAGTTCCTCCTATTATTAAGTCCATCTAGCTTTCTACCCCATTTTCAAAACCTTCAAAAAGTGATGTGTTATGAAACATTTATTACAAAGCCCATTTATCTTATCCATTGACAAGTTAGAGATATTTTTAATAATGTGTTAAATTATGATGTTTTATAAGGTTTCAATTGCATAATGTTTTTAGTCAAATTCATTGTCCCATGTTTCATCGGTAGTGGTTCACACAAACTCATCTCTCATAAGTAAGAATTATCATCATAAAAACACATTGTATCTAGGTTATGCCTACAAGGATGAAGCATAAATAATTCCTATATGGCCACCTATCCTAGTACATCTTTGACTCAACTTCATTTAATTATGAAATATTCTCCAACACAAATCCTACTTAGCTTACTAGTCCATTTGCATAACTTTCAACCACTGACGCACTATGAACCAGTCATTATAGATCTACCTTAGTTCATACATTAATAAGTAAAAGTTCTTCTCACAGTGTGTTAAATTATGATGTTTTGTCAATATTCAACTACATTATTTTTAAATTCAAACTCACTAACTCATATTTGATGAGTTGCATATAGCTCACAAACTTGTCTCCTATGAGCTTGAATGCTCCACTTAACACTCATTGCATATAAATACAACTCATCGTGTAGGAGAAAAGCATCAAGACTTCTTGAGAGGTGGTGTATCCTAAATGCTACCCCAAATCTATCAACAAGCCCTTGATCTTTAGGTGAAGTTGAGTGGTTTTGAATGAGCCTACTAGAGATCATGGTTGCTGGTTTTCCAAGTCTAGAGTATAAAATATATGTAAAAATTGTTAAAAACCCTAATTTAAATAGATAGAGGTAATGATCTTCATATTTCTATAACATATATAATTTTTTAAAAATTTGTTGGCTCTCAAACCCTACTATTATCTATTTTTCTATAGAGTTGTGAATTCATATCCTTAAATCAAGTAAGATGTTGGGCCAATGAATGAGAAATGGATGTATCATGCACTTGAAGCACTATAAAATATAGGCAAGTGGACTTGATAATGCTAAAAATTTCTAAATATTGCTAAGTGCAAGGCCCTAACATCATAAAGGTGAGGTCAAGATTGTGCCCCAAAAAAATTTGGTAGAATGGATACCCCTTAGTCCTTAGCTCTCTATTGAAAAGGTTTTATCCTAAAGAATCATGCCTACATATCACATAGATAAGAGTTCTTTATCTATGATGTAAAATCCTCCAACAAAGGTACTATCACAACTCAAATATACTTGATCATAAATTTCTTCAAACATCAAACCCACTTAGATAACAACCCATTTGCAAAACCTTCTAAATGATGTGACCAATATTTTCCATATAATATTTATTTAATCTCTCTAAACTTATCCCCTCTTAGTCACCTCTTTCGTTCTCTCATCAGTTCAAATAATTGTGACTTCTTGAGAGCTTGCAAATCCTAAATACCACTCAAACTTTATCAACCGGCTCTTGATGAGATCAAATATTGACGAGTGATATGATCAAAGTTTAATTGTTCATAATGAGCCCATAATAAATCAAGACTTGATGAGTGTAAGTTCTGATGATGGGTGCTCCCCTTATTAACACAAACACTCAACAAAATCAACAATAACAATGATTTGCAAAGACATGAAATGGGCTTTCTATTATCCACAATAAAATGAAATTACAATATTCTGAAATATGACATGCACATTCATAAATATAACATGCATAGCCACATGGGCATTTTATTACAATATTCTGCGAGCCAGAGCCACCAGATGCATAACCCAGAACTGCCCTAGACAACCCTACGTGCCTTCAATATACAGGCAATTTTAACCACCCCAGAAGATTCTAGAAATAAAACCCTAAAGTTTGAGGTCGACCATCCCTAAGATATTATTATTCATTTTTATTACATTAGAATAGTCCCAAATTACTTCGAAACCCAAAAATAAATTTTGAAGGAACTTTAAATTTTTCAAGTTCAGGTAGCACAACTTCCAGAGACCATAACTCATCACATGTTGACCCGATGGGCCACCGTAACCCCATTTCAGAAATTCCAAAAAATTATCTACAACACTTGAATCATACAAGCTCTAGTCGTCCAAGTTTTCAACCTCATTCGGAGCCTCTAAATCCTTAAAAACTGAGCTCAAAGTTTCTGTACCCTGCTGCCAATACCGAAAAATATTCAACATCTACAAAACTAGACTCGATCTGGCAGTGAAAATTTACTGGTAGGCTGATACAATCAAAGTGAACCTCTAGGGAAGAAAATATAACATTCTAAGCTCAAACAAAAAACATGCTAAAAATAGTAAATTTCCAGAAATAGCAACTCTGCACAAAATAGCCATTATTGAAAAGAAACTTGAAAATATTTTTGGGTGATGCAAGATTTCTCTTACACCCAGGATGCTCTAGCATCAGACACCCGGGGTAATTTGAGAAGTGATCCTGTCATGTCTCAAGTGGTCAAAGGAAAACCAAGATGATTAACCTCCTCCCTTGATAGCCATGATGAATCTTCTACAAGTCATCCCTTCCATTTGACCAAATATTCTTCATGTCTTGTTCCTTGTGCTTCTTCCAACATGACTGTTCAAAATGTCTTCAATCTCGTCTGTAGATGGAGTATTTGCTGAAATATTCCACTGTGCTTCTGTGATATGATCCTCAACACTTCACTCATGATATTTTATCAAATCTGAAATGTTAAATACTTGTGAAATATTGAGTTCACTGGGCAACTCTACTTCATAAGTATTTCCTGAATCATGCTTCTTCAGTATTTTGCATGGTCCAAACTTCTTCATCTTTAACTTATTATATGTTCCTACTGGAAATTTCTCCTTTATCAAATGAATCGTAATTTCATCTCCCACCTGGAATTCCTTATGCCTCCTTTTCTTGTATGCCTTAGCCTTTTACTGTGTATTCATTTTATTAATATGCTGCCTCACCTCCTCATGAAAATTATTCAAGTGCTCTGCAAAGTCTTTAGCTTCAGCACTACTTCTCTATCCTTTGTCCAACTTTCTTAATTTTGATTTATTTCTAGGACTACTTCCATACACTATATGGAATGGTTATTTACCAGTGCTCCTATTGACAGAATTATTATATGCAAATTTCACCTCTGGTAAAACTAAATCCCATCCCTTTGGTTTATCTCCAACCAAGCATCTCAATAGGTTTACCAAAATCATATTCACAACTTATGTCTGTCCATCACTCTGTGGATGGTGTGCTGAGCTGAACTTCAAATCCATCTTCAACTTTCTCCACAAGGTTCTCCAAAAGTACCCAACAAACTTGGTGTCTCAATCTGAAACTATGCTCTTTGGTAAGCCATGTAGTCTTACCACCTCCCAGAAAAACAATTCTACTACATGAACATCGTCATTATTCTTCTTGCAAGGAATGAAATGTGCCATTTTTTAAAACCTATTAACGACTACAAAGATGGAATCATGCCCTCTCTGAGTTCTCGCTCGGTCAAGAACAAATTCCATACTAATATCCTCCCATGGCTTCTCTAGTACAAGTAATGGATGATATAACCATGTATTCTACTTCACTCCTTTTTCCATTTGATATACTCTGTAACCTTGTACAAATTTCTTAACATCCTTCTACAACTATGGCCAATTATAGTTCTCACTAACCAGAGAAATAGTTTTACCTTGCCCAAAATGTCCAACCAATCCTCCACTATGCTTTTCTTTGATTAGATTCTCCCTCATGAAACTCTTTGGAATGCACAACTGACTACCTATGAACAACATATCATCCTAGATTATGAAATCCAACCATTTGGTTCTATCCAGAGCAACAAGTTCTCTACAAGCTTTCCAAGCTTCGCCAAAATCTGGATCTTCAAGATACAAACTCTTGAGTTCCTTGAACCCAACAACCTTAATTTGCATTTCCGTCAGTATAATTAGTCTTCTGCTAAGGTCATCTACAACCCTATTATACTTACCACTCTTTTGTTTCACAACAAAAGTGTAACTCTGCAAAAACTCAACCCATTTCAAATGCCTTTGATTCAATTTTCCTTGACTATTCAAATATTGCAAATCTTGATGTTCAGTAAATAAAACAAACTCTTTCGGAAAAAGATAAAGTCTCCACTTCCTCAATGCCTAAAATATAGCATAGAACTCCTGATCATAAATATAATATTTTCACTTGGCATCATTCAACTTCTCACTAATATAAGCAATGGGTTTACCTTCCTGACTTAAAACTGCTCCAATAGCATTGCCACAAGCATCACAGTCTACTTGAAACACCTTGTTAAAATTTGGAAGTGCTAAAACAGGTTTTCCAGTAACTTTTATTTTCAACAATTCAAAACTCTTATTTGCCCCTAGAGTCCAATTAAACTCTTTCCTATCCCCTCTCATTGTTTCAGTCAAGGGTCCACAGATACTACTGAAACTATGAATAAACTTTATGTAAAAGCTAGCCAAGCCATGAAAATATCTTACCTCAGTAGCACTCCTTGGGGTAGGCCATTTGAGTATAGCCTTCACCTTCTCTGGGTCCATTTTTAGACCTTCAGATGAGACTACAAATCCCAGATACACTAACTCCTTCTTCACAAAACTGCCCTTCTTCAGATTAATCAGCAACTTCTCTTACCTTAACCTCTCAAACACCTTACAAATATTCATTATATGTTCTTCCAATGTCTTACTGAAGATCAAAATATCATCCAAGTAAACAATGACAAACTTACCCAGAAATTCTTTCAGTACTTCATTCATGAGTTGCATGAATGTGCTCGGTGCATTGGTTAGCCCAAAAGGCATGACTAACCACTCATACAAACCCTCCTTTGTTTTGAAGTTTGTTTTCCATTCATCTCCTTCTCTGATCCTGACTTGGTGATATCCACTCTTTAGGTCTACCTTTGTGAAATACAAAGCCCCACTCAAACAATTCATGATATCATCCATTCTTGGCAAGGGAAATCTGTACTTGATAGCGATCTTATTGATAGCTTGAGAATTCATATACATCCTCCATTCTCCATTTTTATTTGGTGCTAATACCACTGGTACAACACATGAGCTCAAGCTCTCCCAGATCAATCCCTTGTGCAACAACGCATGCACTTGTCTATTCAATTCCTCACTCTCTTTTGGGGTCATCCTATGGGCTGCCTTGTTTGGCAAACTGGCCCCTGGAATCAAGTCCATCTGATGACTAATCTTTCTTACTGGTGGTAATCCATAGGTACATTATCAGGAACAATATCCTGAAACTCCTCTAACAATTCTGCAACTTCTACAGGTACATATTCTACTTCTTCTTTACCCACTTTTGGAATTAGGGAAAAACACATATGCTCATGTCTCATACCTTCTAAGAAATTTCTTCCATCAACTAAACATATTTTGGCATGACTACATACATTTCCTCTTGTTTCCTTAAATGGCTTCAGCTTGTGTCAGACTCCATCCTTTTTCAAAGAATAAGTATTAGCATGACCATCATGTATGACACACCTGTCGAACTGCTAAGGCCTTCCCAACAACAAATGACATGCATCTATGGGGATGATATCGCAAAGTACCTCATCTCGATAACTTCCAATCTTGAACTTCACTAAGCATTGCTCATTGATCAGGACCTTGTGATCATCCTAGACCTAGGAAATTCTGTATGGAGGTAGGTGTTTTTCCCTTTTCAGTTTTAACTTTGTGACCATTTCTTCTGACACCAAATTATCAATGCTTCCACCATCAATAATCACATCACAACACTTATCCTCACACTTTCATCTAGTGTGAAATAGGCTCTTCCTCTGATCTGAGCTCTTCTCTTCATTTATCAGGATCCTCCTGACAACTAGGGTTTCTCCTCTCTTAGCATCATCTGAGTGTTCTGACCGAGCTTCTTCATTTTCATGTGCAACTCATACATGTCCTTGATTCCTCCTATTTTTCCTTCCTTAATGATGTGGGCATTCATAGGCTCGGTGTCCTTCTCTACAATGGAAACATGTCCCACGAAAACCTCCTCTTCTTGGTCCTTGCCCTCTTCCTCTTCTTCTCTGATCCCTATTATTTTGATCATTAAAATGATTGAAATTATTTCCCCTCTGATTATGACTACTACTTGACTCATTATTATTTTTCTGATCTTCATTTTGGCCTCCATTAAAGACCGTCCGTCGGATCTTCCACGATGACCTCTTCCACCTTGCCTGCTTTCAAACTTCTTGTTCAGCTTCTCTTCCACACTTAAGGCAAACTAGTATGCCTCTTCAACGCTGGTCATTCTAACCAGACTCAACTCATCCTGAATACTTGGCCGCAATCCATAAAGATAATGGGCAACTTTTTCCTTCTCAAGTTCTGCATGACCGGTTCTAATGAGGAGTAGGTAGAACTCTTCTATATACTCCTGCACAGATTTTCCCGCATGTTTCAGCCCTTGCATTTTCTTCAGCAGATCAATCTCATAATCAAAAAGAATGAATTGTCTCTTCAACTTCTCCACCATTCGGTCCCGTCGTGTGATTTTCTCCTTTCCTCTTCTATTCCTCGCCAACTGAATCTCTTGCCACCAAATTTTTGCATGGCCCTTTAGTTTGGCCTTCGCAAATTTGACCCAATCTATATCAGTGACATCTTCATACTCAAAATATTCTTCTAGATCATTGATCCAGTCGATCAATTCCTCTAGGTTAAGATTTCCCAAAAACATGGGAACTTCAATCTTGGGTCTCTTTCTAATCTTGGAAATGGCCCTCAAAAGCCTATCATGATTAGGATCTCTAGGCACTTCTGGTGCTTCTTGGTCACCTTGTCCTTCTTCTTTGAATTCCTCTTCACTTTCATCTCTAACCGCAATATTCATTCCTCTATGCAGCTCCTCTTGCAATGCTTGCACTTGTCTCTAGAGGACTCTAAAACCCTCTTCTGTCACACCTGCAACTCTCCTACCACAGTTTCTTCGTGGAGGCATTTTTGGCTCTTATCACTCAAACCCACAACCACATTCCTGGTGCAAATTGCCTCATAGTCAGGGATTTGTCTACACGCTCAGGAACTCCTGCTCTGATACCACTTGATGAAGTGTGCTCCCCTTATTAACACAAACACAACAAAATCAAGAATAACAATGATTTACAAAGACACAAAATGGGCTTTCTATAATCCACAATGAAATGAAATTACAATATTCTGGAATATAACATGCACATTCAAAAATATAACATGCATAGCCACATGGGCATTTTATTACAATATTCTGCAAGCCAGAGCCACTAGATGCATAACCCAGAACTGCCCTAGACAACCTTACATGCCTTCAATATATAGGCAATTTTAACCACCCAAGAAGATTCTAGAAATCAAACCCTAAAGTTTGAGGCTGACCATCCCTAAGATATTATTATTCATTTTTATTACATTAGAATAGGCCCAAACAACTTTGGAACCCAAAAAGAAATTTTGAAGGAACTTTAACTTTTTCAAGTTCAGGTTGCGCAACTTCCAGAGACCATAACTCATCACACGTTGACCCGATGGGCCACCGTAACCCCATTTTGGAAATTCCACGAAGCTCTCTATAACATTTTTGTTGCGCAAGCTCCAATCAACCAAGGTTTCGACCCCATTCGGAGCCTCTAAAGCCTTCAAAACTGAGTTTGAAGTTTCTGTACCCTGCTGCCAATACCAAAAATATTCAACATCTACAAAACTAGACTTGATCTGGCAATGAAACTTTACTGGAAGGCTGATACAATCAAAGTGAACCTCTAGGGAAGACAATAGAACATTCTGAGCTCAAACAAAAAACTTACTAAAAATAGTGAATCTCCAAAAATAGAAACGCTGCACAAAATAGCGCTTATTGAAAAGAAACCAAAAAATATTTTTGGGTGATGCAAGATTGCTCTTACACCTAGGATGCTCCTGCATCAAGGTCCCAACATCATAAGAGATGAAGTCTAGATTGTGCCCTAAACAAATTTGGTAGAATGGATACCCATTAGTCCTCAACTCTAGCAAAAATAATTCAGCCTAAAGACTCGTACTCACACATCGCATAGCTAAAAGTTATTTGTTTATGATATAAAATCATCCATAAAAAATTATATCCCAACTCAAATATCCTTAATCATGGAACTTTCCTAACATTAATCCTACTTAACTAAATCCCCATCTGCAAAAACTTCAAAATGATATCATTGTACTTTCCATATAATTGTTATATATTTAAGCTCTCTAAAGTATCCCACCTCTACTCACCCCTTCACTTCTCTCATAGAATCAAAGTATTGAGACTTCTTGAGAGCTCATGAATCCTAACTTTGTTAGTTGGCCCTTGATGAGATCATGTCTTGATAAATGATAGGATCAAAGTTTGAATGGTTTAGAATGAGCCAACCATAGATCAAGTCTTGATGAGTGATAGGATCAAAGTTGAATAGTTTAGGTGATCCCACCATTTATCAAGTCTTGATGAGTTCAAAGTCTCAACATCATAAGAGATGAAGTGAGGGTTGTGCCCCAAACAAATTTGGTAGAATAGATACCCCTTAATTCTTGATTCTCAATCAAAAACAATTTAACCTAAAGACTCATGCTCTCATATCACATATCAAAAAGTTCTTTGTCTATGATATAAATTGTCAATATAAAATACTACCCCAACTCAAATACCCTCAACCATAAAACTTTCCTAACATCAAGCCTACTTAACTAACTTCCCATTTGCAAAACCTTTGAAATGATGTCACCTATATTCACCATGTAATAATTATTTAAGCTCTCTAAAGTATTCTCCTTCTACTCACCCCTTCCCTTCTCTCATAGAATGAAAGCATTGAGACTTATTGAGAGCTCATTAATCCTAAATACCACTCCAACTTTGTCAATACAACCTTGATCAGATTAAGTCTTGATGAGTGATAGGCTCAAAGTTGAATGTTTTAGAATGAGCCCATCAGAGATAAAGTTTTGAAGAGTATAAGGCCCCAACGTCATAAAGGGTGCTTGGTCGTCATTGTACCCCCAATAAACTTGACATCATGGATACCTCATAGTCCTTAACTCTCAGCCAAAAAGGTTTCAACCTAAAGACCCATGCTCGCATATGACATGGTAAAAATTCCTTTGTCTATGATATAAAATCCTTCATAAAAATATTACCCAACTCAAATATATCCAATCAATTAAAAAACTGTAACACCAAGCCCACTCTACTAACTCCTCATTTACAAAAATTTAAAATGATGTCGCCTATAATCACCATATAATAGTAACACGTTATTTGAGCTCTCAAGTATCCATCTCTACTCTCAAAAGAGAGTCACAAGTTCAAATCCTACATGAAATAAGGCGTGCACCTCGTTTGTAGCACAATCAGTGTCTACTCTTGAAAGAGAAGTCACAATTCAAATTCTTCAAGGGGTAGGGTATACACATCTTGTTTGTAACACAATTAGCCTCTACTCTTGAATCAAAAGTCGTAAGTTCAAATTTTAAGGGGTAAGGTATGCAAACCCCGTTTGTAGGTCAAGTATGTGCCTCCTGCATGGAGTACGAAGCATATATATTATAAGTCATTATTAGACCCAAAAATAGTACAAATAAATCCATTTCCATTTCCACTTCTACATATGCCCGAGTTGACCTAGTGATAGAAAACGTGTACTCTTGAAAAAGAGTTCAACCAAATTCAAATCCCACAAGAGGTAAGATATGTACGTCTCATTCATAACACACTTAAGTACCTCCTACAAAAAGTACGAAATAATCTCATATTACTATAAATCATACACAAATCACCCGATATCATAGACAATTGAAAAATATTTCTTACCTTCCCTCTCCTCCATACCTAACCCTAAAGTTGCCCACGAGGAATAACTCAAAGTTGAAGATTTACTTCCCATATACGACGTCATAACTAGTACTCCCCTGGCTACCCCGACAAAAATATCCCTCTCTCTCCCTTACGGCCAGAACCACCTACAAATTAGCGACTCGTCAGAAGTTTTGCCTTTTCAGTTATCTACGGATAGCAACCAAAAAAACCCATCGTTTTTAAAGCTACTATTCTTGGGACCCCTATTAAATACGGCCAAATTTAATAGCCATGATGGCGAAGTGAGCACCGAATTTGGGTCCAGACAAATATTAGCGCCAAATACCCAACTATTCACTTTTTGAGAAATGCTTAGTATTACCGTACACTTACAAGATTCCTGACACAAAGTAAGTCCAAGGTCCTTTTGTAGAAGCCAATTTAGGGTACAATAGAAGCACGTAGTGGACCTACAACTGCCTTTCTTCTCTTCTTCCCTTTACCCACTTACACTCATTTAATGGGTAATAAACTTCAAAAAGGTTTCAACTCTTCCATCCTTTTTTAAAAGAGTGCAATCTTTAGAGATTTTTGGGATTTCAGTGCTCTTCACATATATCTTGGGGGCACAATTTGGCCTCCATATGGAGATATGGATATTTTGATATGATCACATATCCTTCTTACTTTAGACTTATGATATCTTACTAAAGACTTATGATATGAACCACTTTTTAATGGATTGGCAGTCTGATGTCTTGATGACATTATCTATAAGACTAAACTTTTTAATGGATTGATCATATGGTCTTTTGATAGACATTTGAGTGTAACTTTTTAAAGGAGTGACACTAGTGTAATGATGGGTATTTGACTATATTTTCTTTCAAATTTAGTTATTTGTATTTCTTTTCTGATTTCTCTTCTATGGACTTAATGTTGGTGGAGTTGTCAGTTTCGTGGTGTCATTTGTTCAAAGTTAATAAGACATTTTGGTGATACAAAGACATTGTCATTGCTCAACTCTTAGTATAGATTTTTTTCATTTTAAGTTCTTTATTAGTAATAGAATTTGTTTTTATATGTTCATCATTGCTCAAGTCTTAGTCTAGGATTTCTTTTATTTTAAGCTTTTAATTAATGAGGGAATATGTTTTTAGTAGTTCTAACCTGGAACTAATGTCCATATGGCTCCTAACTCGAGACTATTGAGCACATCTTTTGAGATCATATTATTGATAAATAGAGTTGGAATATTTGCTTATAGAGATCATTTTCATCCTTTTTTAAAAAAATTATTTATTTAGAATTGGTATTAATGGTAATTTGATCTTTAAATGAATTAACTAATTATCAATTGAATTGGGGCCTAGTTTGATTTGCAAGACCTTTCTATGGTAGGCATGAGATCATGAGGTCTCGTCTCACATGGTTCCAGAGGGTGTGTTGCGCTAGCATCATCGGTTATTCCTATCGTCTAAAAATATTAACTAATTATCAATCATCTATGATGGTCTATATCTATTTTAATAATGGTTGTTCTTATCAAATATTTTCATTGAAAATTTTATAAGCTAACATCATTTTTAGATGGAAAACATTCTCAATCACTTGCACTATATCCCTAAATTCAATACAAAGTTTATTAAACAAATGCAACAAGTTTAAAAACCATATTATTAAATGGAGACCTCTCAAGACCTCTAAAAACACACCAAAGTAGGAGACCACTCAAGACCTCTACAAACACACCAAAGTAATCAAATACGAGACTAATATCCTGAAATCCACAAAAATATTCTTTTTAAACGATGAGATGATCAACTGTGTAACCCTCAATTACATTCATAATGTTCATTAAGCAATTCGAAAGATTGCTATAAATAAAATTCTACACATACTTTTCAAGAATAATTATCTTCTTTTGCTCTATGTTGGTTATGTTGTCAGATGACAATTTAACCATTTTTAGCTATGATTTCAATATTTTTCATTCATGATATAAACTCTTGTGATTTTTCAATAAAAATAATAACAAATTCCTTTATAATTAGTTCATGCCCAATATTATGTTCTTGTAGAAGACTAACTCTAATTTTCTTTTAAATTATACTAAGATTAGAGGGTTTGGTCTAAGTAGAAAGTTTAATTTAAGCATAAGCAGTTTAGATCTATCCCCCTCCCTTGATTGAACATATCTTAAATTAAATCTCCTTTTGTGGAGCATTTGACATAATATCCTTTGCTCATATGTGCATGTTAACAACCATGTTAGTTTGTCTCATATTTTTAGAGGACAAATGAAGTCATGTGAAGACAAAATATTACACGTGTAGTCCTCAATGTTATATTTTTAAAACATATAATTATTATTATTATATTTTATAAATTTATAATTAAAATATCTACATTATAAAAATAATGAACTCTATTTGAACTATTAATGAAAATGTACCATCCTAAATTGTAAGCACCTAATTGGTGTATATTTTAAGGACTACTTTGCACATGCCTTAGTGTATTTTCTATAACAGGACCTCATATGACACTTAATGGACACCTTATTTCAAATATGGGTCTTCTTTCATTTCAATCTTGTTTAAAATTGAGGTAGGTCCTTATTTCTAAGTGTGCTCCTCTATTTTTCCTCCAATCCCATAATTCATTTCATCACCTACGCCATATATCACTGTTTGTGGCCTTATGTTTTGTCTTGACTTTAGAACTAGTTATACATGATAATCCCACATCTACCCTGTCATCCTGACATCTAATCCAAAATTTGGCCCTTTTTACTAGGTACATAATGTTTCCAACGTTATGTACCAAGGAACATAATGTTTCAAACATTATGTTCCTACCTAAAGTAGCCCAAAATTGAATCATGGCTTTGTGTCAGGGTTTTGGTGGGAAATTAGGTCCCATCATTGGCTTGCCTGAGTTTTAATCCCTGAAATATTGTGAGAGGTATATAAACACCCTATCTCTCCTCATTTTATAAATCACATGTTATTATCAAGTAATCAAGCAGCCAATTAATCAAGCATTCAAGCTATCAAGTGCAAGGAAGCAAATCAAGTTCAAGAACCACCGAGCTATCAAGCCCAAGTACTCAAGATCTAGCATTCTTCTCAAGCATTCAAGGTGTTCTTCTCCATATATCTAGCTTCTTTCCCTCATTCAAGGCCAAGAAAAAGAGATTTCTATCAAGGGAAGGATATACATATTCATTTACATCCATCAAAGTCTTATTCTTTCTCCCTCAATCCAACATTGTGGCAAATTACATTACATGAGGTTTTTCCTTTCACGATTTTCTTTTGGGATTTTGTGTTAATTTAGAAGCTATTTCATCAACATGCTTGATCACATTCAAAGAAGCATTTGCATTGCCAAGGTATGATATAATTCATTACTTAGATCTATCCTCTGCTACATGAAAACACACTTTCCTTTATTTCATTTCATTTCAAGGTTGATTCCTAAACAAGGGTTTGATTGAGGCAAACCCCTTTATTCAACCCTCTTCCCCATTTTTCTATGTGCAAGAACAGGTTGTAGAGCTACTGAGACTTTTTTGGGCAGATCGAGAACTATCAGAGCATCCCTGGAAGTTTGAGTAAAAAACCTAGGGAACATAATATTTCAAATGTTATGTACCTCCCTGAACTAGCTAAAATTTAGTTTACAGACAAGTTCAAGTTTTCATTTTCTAGATCAAAAGCTAAAAGTATTTCCAAGATTCCATCTATCAAAAATTCATATCTAAAATAGCATACCTCATATCTCAATTTTAGGTATACAAAATTCCTCCCTAATGTACATTTCTTACCACATTATCTCTCCCCATTTCAATCTTTACATACTTAGTGAATGATCATTGACCCATTCAATGCTTGGGATGTTCCTTTGCCTATTGGGGCATATTCCTTTCAAATGTGCAAATTTGAAAAGGAGAAGTGATCTGCCTCTTTGCATTGCTTCCCTTTTCTCATTGTATAGAAAATACAAAAGTATTTTAAAATTCTTATAAAATTAAAAATATATATATAAATAAAGAGAGTCCTGTTATAAAAAAATTTAAACATGAGATCATTATTATCAATTTAAAAAATAATAATAACATTTTATCATAATGAATAGGTGAGATTACAATGGTTTGACAGGTGTTCGAACCTTGATGGCCACAACAACACCACCACCACTTAATCAACCCATTATGAGAAGAACCTCTCATAAACCATTCTTTAGTAATTCTTTTAAGAATATATTAAAAACAAAAACAAATATATTTTTTAATTTAAAAAATGCAATAAATTAATAAATCCATTAAAAAATTCACAAATGGTTAAACTACATAAACTTAATACTTTATTTAATATAATTAATTAATATTGAAAAAACCAATTCTAATAACTTAACAAGAGTTGTATGAAGTTGGAGCGATCCCTGCCATTTGCAAACAATTAGTTTATGTTGTCTTGAATGTATTAGTGATGTAGTGTATTTGTTTACAATAAACCATAATCATCTCTGTTATTTTTCTTTCCAGTTGTAATTTTAATACAAATGTTCAATAACTACTGAGGTCAATGGAGTTATTAGCTAAAATAAGCCATGGATGCAAGCATAATGAAACATCTGTTGATCATATAAAATCAGTGTTATGCAGTAGCTAATTTACAAAACTTACAAATCACTACAAAATATGATTAAACTATGAGTACTAGTAAGCCTAGATCTTGAATAGGAAGTTCCTTGGCAATATCTGGCAATTGAACATTGAGACATTTAAAATATTTGAAGAACTCTTGATTTTTAGACATTGTTAGGATTGGAAATTAATTGTAGTTGCCACGTTGGTTTAACAACAATGGAAGTTTGTTGTGCATTCTCAAATAGAATTTTTTAAATATTTCTTCCTTAATGAAGCTAAAGTCTTCCAAAGAGTAATTTATATGGATGTGGAATGCAAACACAAAAAATGCTGGGGAATAAGTGCATGCAAGAATCCATGTTGTTAAATATGATGGTATCAAAGTTATTATGAGGAAAAAAAATTAAAAAAGACTAGAAACAAAAAAATGGCTAAATAAAAAAATCAGATCACGGAATGAACTCATTGATGAAAAATATGTCCTTTACTTAATTCATTAAAATAAAATTTTGATATGGAGCTAAAGCTCCAAGACAGTTCTAATGGTAACTCATAAGGCCCTAAACTAATTCATTTCAGAATAGTCAAAGCACTCAATACAATATAAATGCTTTTAGAGATTACTTCATTTAAAACTTATGATTAGGCATAGATAGTGATACATATGACTAGTATCATTCATTTAGAAAACTTTGTTAACTACTTCACAAAAATTCAACTTTTGATAGGAAAACCTGGTTAACTACTTCAAAATTTCAATTTTTGATAGCCACATTGATACCCAATGTTCTAATCTCATTGAAATGTATGGCCAACATGAGGTATAGTACTACACAAAATATAACAGTGACATATGTCGTATTGTATATGAATTTATACTCTCCTTTAAGAAAACATTCAACTATAAGATTCCATTGAACAATGTGTCCTCAAAAGAAATGCCCATATGCTCATCCAAGAGTTCTATGTTGTAAACCTAAAAAGAATTTTTCTTTTACCATATTCTATATGAAATTCTATTCTTTTCTAAGAAAACATTCATTTATAGGATTTCATTGCATAACAAAGGCATAAACCCTTCAAGAGGTGGCTCTTCATATCTCACCAAATCACAGTTATGGTCAATTGACCAAGAAAATTCTCCTACCATGGGATTTAGAACATGTTTCCATGGATTTACCCCATATTTAGTGTCTGTTGTGTTGGATATTGATGTGTCTTAGTTTTTTGGTTTTTTTAATATTTTCTCTTTAGTTTACTATTAGTATTCTATTTTACTTTTTAATCTTCAATCCGAACTTTTATTATTCTTTGAAATGTTCTATGAAACATGCTCTTAAAAAAATTATTCATCCCAAAGATTACAAGGATACACAAAATTGTAATGTTTTGTTATATAAGCTTAATCTAATACAAGCTACTTGATCTGCATTCTTGTGCACAGTTGTGAAGCCCTGACAGTAGTAAAAGCCCTTTTTTCTTACAATTTTGTAA
The DNA here is from genome assembly GCA_018584345.1 of Thuja plicata. Taxonomy (NCBI): domain Eukaryota; kingdom Viridiplantae; phylum Streptophyta; class Pinopsida; order Cupressales; family Cupressaceae; genus Thuja; species Thuja plicata. The sequence goes on from MU228452.1 coordinate 2,244,792, forward strand.
AGCATCTCAAATAATTTTCTAAACATTGTGTGTTTTAAGGTGTCTCTACCTATTTATAAGGGAACAAGCCTCATACAACTTCTACAAAGTAGTTTACTCTAGTTTTGATGCGGGTGTTTATTTCTTTAAAGCCATTTTGAAGAAAATACTTCAAGTCATGTGTGTTCATTTTTATATGATTCTACTTTGGAAGAATTTTATTGTAATATTTGATGAAGTTGAGTTAATGGTCCTTTAGAGTGTTGGTCTGTCATAATGAGCTATTATTCAAATGGATTCATGAGAAAACCACAATATCATAAAGTGTTGAAAAATGTCGTCAACCAAAGACACAATTTATCCTATGTTATATGCAACATTTTAAAAGATTTTTTTTAACAATCTACATGTGTTGTTCAAATGATAATTCAAACATGTTGATACTAATACTTAGTTCCTTACAATAAATACAATACTAGGTCCTTGGGCATTAACATTTAGATAATTCAAAAATTGCTTCTAGAAAGCAAACAATGGAAATCAAGTGTTACCAGTATTTCACCTAAGATGTTACTTTAGGGATTTAAACTTGGGTCTTCCCAAAGACAATTTTTTTTTTTTTTTTTGTCTATTTTGTCCTTTTGTAGGGATTTAATAGGTTCACTATATTTGTAAAATCAATATTTTATGGGTTAGTTGTTTTTAACAACTATAATTTTTGCAGCTACTTGACATAAGCATCATGTTTAATATCAAAGTTGGATTTATCAAAAAGCTTTAGAAACTATTAAAACCACATGTACTAAGTAGGAATAATTTCAAATCCTACAACAATTTCCAATATCCTCTTTATCTGTGATAGCAAAAGAATGTTTGGGCTACCATTTTTTGATAAGTAAAATTGTCCTTGCATGGTGTCACACTTGATAGCTTTAACCCCAATTTTATTAAACTTTAGCACTTACTTGTCAACTCAATATATTGGCCTAGGATAGTATGGGTCTATGTTTATGTCAACTCCAATAGAATCAAATATATTGCAAACTAATTGTTTCTCATTACAGGATGACGAAAAAAAATCTAAAGTAGCAATCATACCATAGTATGCTTGTGCTAAAGCTCTAGCAGTAAACAAGTCTCAAGATGCAATTTTTTTCTTAGTTTAAAATATTATTGCAAATTGTAGAGAAAAATAAATAGGATCCCATGCTTTAGTTCAGCTAATATTTGAAGGCTAAATTTCACCAAGCTAAAAAAATTCATTCATGAAATTGTTAGGCGTATGCAATGGGACTTATGGTGTAAAATATAAGCCAATGTCTGCATGTGAACCAATATATGGACATTTATCAAAGGATAAATGAAGGGGAGTTTCTCATTTGTTACAATTGTAATTGACATATTTAGCATAATAATGTCATGGGTAAGAATGCCCTTTGTTGAAGTATTTTATTGATATCTTTGTTGATGTTTCTCCTATTTTGCAATGCTTGATGTGGTCTTGTTCTATGCTAAGATTGTAGTATATGCACAAAACTTCTCTTTTTCCACAACCTTTTAGTTCATTTTATTTTCTCTTGCCAAAATGAGGGCTTTCAAATAGGATATGGACATTTATCAAAGGATAAATGAAGCGGAGTTTCTCATTTTTTTTATAAAACTACCCTAGCCAACATGTATGCAAACTTAGGATGCATGAACTAGGCATGTGCACTCTACTATATATCATTCTTTGATAGATGTCCATGCCTTGATACAAAGCTCACATAATGACAGAAGTGGTATATTTTTTGTGTTTTCTATCAAAGGCTATACAATCAAATATGATGCCATAATATCCATCTATATAGAGACATAAGCAATTTACCTAGTTGATGGAAGAAAGACTACAAATGTAGAACTCCCAAGTTATTTACTCCATAGATTCTCACCTATATCTGGTATAACTGTGGTGTCCAATGCCTTTATTTATTAAATAAGAAAAAGTAATTTCATTTTAAAAAAGGAAAGTGTCTAATAATTCCTGGATCCCAACAAAATATTGGACAGGGTAGTAAGCATAAAAAAAAAAAACTAAGTGATTTCACTGCTAGAACAGACTTAAAAAGGAATGTGTGAGATAAAAATAATGGATTATAGATGCCTACATCTATCCAAAATGTGGATAGCTCGGCCATATGAGTTGTTTTAAGAGTGTTGGCTAGAGAATGAAGCCCATGATCAGTCCAAGCATCTAACGAGACAATAAAATACAAATCTTTCTCTATGCAATGATTCTCTCTGCAACTAGCAACCCTTCTACAAACTCTTCAAAAGAATTTTTTTGCAAATATGATATTTCACTATCCCAATGTAGAGATTCAATTATCATAAAAATTCTATGTCAAAGAGAAAGGAAATTATTGATTCATGAGTAGAAATTGCAATTAATCATGAAATAATTGGGAACACTTTTAATATTTCACTCTAGAGATATTTTGGAAAACATAATCAATATAAAATATAAAACATACTTGAATATGAAAATTCTTAGTTAAAGATTTCCCAAATTTTGTTTTCCAAAACAAACATTATTATTGTTTGTAAGTTTGTAAGAGATACTAAATACACATTTTTCTTTAACTTTATATGAGAAAAGAGAATAGAAGAGTTCACAAAATTGACAACCTTTTAAACATTGTGGAGATGTTAAATAATTACCTGTGGACAGAGAAGGAAGCTCAAAAATTTTGGTAGGTAGAATAATAGAAGGGTTTCACTGCAAATAGAACAACCATCAATGCATTAGATCTAGAATAACTAAAATATGTGGCGTTTAAAAAGTGCTACTGTTATAGATAATAAAAGAAAACTATTTAGTTGATTATTCTGCAATCACATACAACATACCAAAAATTTTAGATGACAAGAAATATAGATTTATTTGATTGCAATGAGAAATAAAATAAATTATGAAATCTTCATCTCCCAAGAAAATCAATTATATTGTACTCCATTAAAGAAGGGTAGAAAGTAGCCAATTGCTACGAGTAATCAATCTGGGATGGGTATTGTTGTGGGCAAAGATCTACAAGCAAGTGTAGCATATTCTACTCATTGAACTATCAGCTAGAGTTTAGTTAGTTAATATTTTAGTATCTTATTAGATTGGTTGAGAAAAATAACCAATACACAAACCCTCACCTCAAGATGTTGCACAAATTGTATCACCTACCTAGAAATATCCAACTTTGCTTTATTCTAGTTACAATAAAGTATAAATGGAGGCTTCACATCGACTAAGTGGCTAAGAAATGTAAAACCATACCCTAAGAAAATCAGCTAATCCTCAAATATCCAATTTCTATACTGCCAATGGCATGTGAGAAAAATGTAAAAGCGCAGACAAGGCATGTACTCAACTTTTAGGAATGCCACCTGCACTCCAAATGTGAACATTATTGAACATATTTTGATTTTTGATTTTTTACTTTCCTTGTGATTCACAAGAATTAATTTTAAAAAAATAATAATGAAAACCCCCAAGAAAACAACAAAATAGATAAATAGAAATTGACCAGACACGTGTAAGGGGAAAAAGCTTCTAGAAACATGCCATAAATTATGCCAAGTTTTTCAAAAAATAATGGCAAAAACCACTAGCGAAAATGGAATGGTCAATAAGAAATTAGCAATTAATTATTTAAAAAAATCACTTTAATAAATATATTGTCAAAGAGCTTAGGTTATGTGAATTATGTAGTTCCCCAAAAACTGGATTAATCGGCAAAGTTTAAGTGAAAACATAAGTCTTCCAGTTAAAACGCAAGGACTAATAATACTTTAAAAAACACACTATCAATACTAATCTATAACAACTAAATTTTATGCACTACAAATACATAGATTTCAATTTTTTATTTTTTTTTAAACTTTAAATCTAAGATTCCCCACAAGTGTTCCTTAAGATTTTTTTTACCATTAGATATTAAATAACAATAAATGAATTTTAGTGGTATATGAATGAATGGATGAATCTACCTTGTTATATGATGTCACTCATAGTTTTCAGTTAAAATCTATAGACATTATTAATATGAAAAGGTTATGATATTTATTGTATTGATTTTTTTAACAATTATTTATTTTCATAAATATTTGTTTGAGATTCTTTATTAGAATTTTTATTTTTTGAAGGCTATATATATGTGTGTGTGTGTGTGTGTCTATACATATATACATATATACATGTATATATATACATATATATACATATATATACATATATACATATACATATACATATACATATATATATATATATATATATATATATATATATATA
>MU228452.1:2270413-2291134 GCA_018584345.1 Thuja plicata
ATTATTTTTCACTTTTATTACAAAAGGGTCGGCTTTAAATATTTACAAAACATGAGATTAGGTAGCCCAACTTTTGAAAGCCATAACTTTTGAACCGTAGCTCCGATTGGCTATTATAACCACTTTTTCGAAAGGGGAGATCGCGATCTACAGTGCCTAACTCATGAAGTGCCAGTCAGCCGTGGGTTCAACCTCGATCTGGAGCCTCTAAGGTCTTGAAAATTGAGCTCAAAGGTTTTGCACCCTAAAATCTCAACAGTAAGTCCTTAATAACTTTTCCAATACAGATGATCTGGCAATGAAATTCAACTGGCATTCTTATATGACTAAGATGAACCTTCACCTAGAAAATTAGAACATTCTGAGTTCAAACGACCAACTTACTAAAAATAGTATGTTTCCAAAAATAGCATCTTTGTACAAAATAGCCCTTATTGAATAGAAAAACACATATTTTTGGGTGATGCAAGATTGCCCTTACACCCAGGATGCTCCTACATCAGATATCATTAACAACATGAGCACACAGCTAGACACCATGCAGGCTAAGAAGAAACATGAGGAAGGAGAGGCCATGCTGGCAGAATTCTATCCACATTGTAGACAAAAGAAGAGAGATTGTAGATGCAAACTAGTTGCTAACATGGAGACTACACAAATTTCAATTTATTATAAGACAATTGAAGTAAAGGATGAGAAGTTGTTTTTCATTTCTCAGCGATGACCATGGGTGCTAAGACAAGGTATGCCTCAGGACCCTCTTTCATTTAGTGGCCCTTTTCATAATAATAAATGGAAACCCCCCATGAATTATCAAAATCCTCCCTGGAACAATTCCTAAAATCAGTGGCAGAATTATCCCAATCCACAGTGGCCAAACCCTCAAGGAGGTTGGAAACAACCCCAAGGGGCATGGCATCCACCACAGGGTAATTGGCAGCAAAAATCACAATGGCGAGGCGGACATTAATGGCTAAATCAAACACAAGGGTTTTTTCCAACACCTATGCAGCCTCCACAATAGCAAGCTCTTTTTCCACCTCCGGCAACCACTAACCCACCTCCTAAGCCTACTTAGTTACCTACATAGCCACAACAAACCCCCACAATCGACCTCCTCTGCCTCAGCAAAATGTGTATGCTACAGACCCATCATAGTATCTCATGCAATATCCTACTTATGCAGTCAACCTTGATGATATTCACTTAAGGTCCAGTACCACTCTGCCTGCACCTGAGCCTCCTGTAATCACTAAAATGCCTACTGAGGAGCTCAGTCAACCTAACAACCCATCTACTCTAGTAGCCCCTGCACCACCAGCTAAAACAAATCAACATACCATCCCCCCTTTTCCACAAAGGTTACAACATAGCAATACGAAAACCACTAACGAAGTAGCTTTCAATATCCTTGACCAACTAAGGAACGTCAGCATCCAAATTCCCCTTTTCTAGGCAATCAAAAAAGTTCCCACCTATGGAAAATCCATCAAGGAAGCTTTCTTTAAAAATCCTGGCCGTAAGAAGAAGGATCCCCAAAAAATTCATGTCCTGGGAAAATTGGCAGACGTCATGTTAGGGAAGCTCACCATCCCAGAATATTCTGACCCTGGCAGCCCTATTGTCGAGGTCATTATTAATGGGACTTCTATCAAAAATGCCTTGATTGATCTTGGAGCTGCCATTAATGTCATGACTAAGGACATCATGCAACGCCTTGGTATCACCAACCTCTGAAATACACCTACTGGCTTGCAGCTTGTAGATAGTTTGACTGTAAAGCCTGATGGAGTGGTGGAGGACATTATGGTTAACCTTGAGTCTTGGTCCTACCCTACAAAATTCATTATCCTCTCGCCAAAAGCTACCCTAGGAGGCTATCCAATTATTCTGTGATTTCATTGGCTGGCTACTGTTGATGCCTATATCAGTTGTTGGTCAGGAGATATAGCCATTTCTGATGGTCAACACACCAAAACATTGGCCTTGTATCCTCCTACTCAACCTCAGATGGAATTAGCCTCTCCCATATGGCCAGATGTAGGAGAGGAAGATGAAGTTATTAATTCAATCTCCCAATTAATGATGTTAAAAAGGGATCCCTTCCTGCGGCTTCAGGAGGAAGATAAAGTAATCACCAACATCTTGCATAACCAATATGGATCAAACTTAGGCCCTTTGGATAGTTCCTTCCAAAACTACTCCCTACAACCATTGTACTCTAATTACCAATTATCTTCCCATCCCTATGAGATCCAAGTGCCCTCATTGACAGATGCATCTATGGTCGAGCTCACTAAGCAACTGGAAGTTTCCCTTGACCGTTGCTTGAACATTAATAGTAAACTTTCCCCTCAATAGCAAACATCATTGACCAAGTTACTGAAGAACCATACTACAACTTTTTCCTGGGACTATGCTGATATGAAAGGCCTGGCCCCAAAGTTATGCACTCATAGGATTTTTCTAAAGGAGGATAAACCCCCAGTAAGGCAATTTCAAAGGCATTTCAACCCTTCCCTTCATGAGATAGTTACGAACTCCAAAAACTCCTTCAAGTTGACTTCATATACCCTATATCAATAGCCAGTGGGTTTCCCCACTAGTAATAGTTCCTAAGAAAGGTGGCAAGTGGAGAATGTGTGTGGATTACAGAGAGCTTAACAATGCCACTAAAAAGGACCGTTTTCCTCTTCCATTCGTTGACCAGGTTCTAGACTCTCTAGTAGGGTAGAAATACTTTTGTTTCTTGGATGGGTACAATAGATACAATCAAATCTAGATTCTCCCAAAGGATCAAGAAAAGACCACATTCACCTACCCATGGGGGACTTTTTCTTATTTAGTTTTATCATTTTGCCTCTACAACGCTCCTGCTACTTTTCAACGAGCAGTTATCAACATTTTTGCTGACATTTCCCATGACTGTATGGAGATCTACATGGATGACGTTACAACTTATGAGGAAGCATTGGCAAATATAGAAAAATTCCTCACCAGGTGCAAAGAACACAACCTGTCTTTGAACAATGAGAAGTGTTTTATGATGATGCAGGAGGGAGTAGTGTTTGGTCACTATATATGTGCTCATGGTATTCAGGTAGACCCAGCCAAAATTGAAGTTATTGTGAATCTTCCTACCCCAGCCAAACAGAAAGATGTTAGAAGCTTTCTTGGTCACACTAGGTATTACAGAAGATTCATAAAGGACTTCAGCAAGATGGATAGTCCTATGTATTCACTACTCACTAAATATTCTGACTTTATCTGGACATCAGACTGTGATGAAGCCTTCCTGCAGCTGAAGTTTGTTCTGACTCAGGCACATGTTTTGCAAGGTCCTAATTGGACCCTCCCATTCCACATACATAAATATGCCTCTGATCATGTCATTGGAGTAGTTCTTGGATAAAATCAAGGTACTCTAGAACATGCTACTTATTTCATTAGCAAAAATCTACAAGGAGATGAGTTGAATTATACAGTTACTGAAAAGGAGCTATTGGTTGTTATCTATGCTCTGAACAAATTCTGCCACTATGTCACTGGTTATCAAATCGTTGTGCATATGGATCACGTATCCATTAAGTACCTGGCTAACAAACCTGTAATCACCGGGAGGTTAGCTAGGTGGTTGTTGCTGCTACAAGAGTTTGACATTACCATCATAGATAAGCCAGGCAGATCAAATGTTGTGGCCAATTTTCTCTCACACCTGCAGAATGTTGATGAACCTATGGTAATTGATGATAGTTTCCCTGACGACCACCTATTCTCCATTGTAGCTCAAGCTCCCTGGTACGCTAATATTGCTAACTATCTGGTTTCTCAAGAGGTATCTCCACACTTCTCTCAAAAGTAAAAGTGGTTGCTAATAGAGAAAACTTTCAACTTTTCATGGATTATTGATTGTTTGTTCTATACTGGTCCTGACCAAATATTGAGAAGGTGTATTCGAGAGGACAAAACTTATGATAGCCTACAGGCTTGTCATGATGAGCCCTATGGGGGAAATTTTTCTTCCAAAAGGATAGCCATGAAGGTACTTAACACTGGTTACTACTGGCCATGCCTCTACAAGGATACAACTAATTACACAAGAAAGTGTGATCGATGTTAGAGAATGGGGTGGCCTACTAAATCTGATGAAATGCCACTCTTTCCTCAAGTAGTGGTGACTCCATTTGATAAATGGGGAAATGATTTTGTCGGTCCTATCAGTCCTACATCAGATGACAATTTGTACATCCTTGTATGTACTGATTATGTGACCAAGTGGGTGGAAGTTAGAGCCATGAAGCACGCCTGGGATAACAAGGTTGTACAGTTTCTATATGAGGAGATATTCACATGCTATGGCATACCTAAAGATTTATTCACTGATCAAGGAGCTCAATTTACCTCTACATTGATTACTGCTCTGATGAACGAGTATAATATTCACCACCAAAAATCAATTCCCTATCATCCATAGGGGAATGGTCAGGCACAAATCACCAATAGGGAGATAGAATCAATCCTCACCAAGACAGTTTAGTTACACAATAAATATTGGATTAGTCGCCTCCAAGAAGTCGTATGGTCCTATTGCTCTACATGGAAAACAAAAACAGGGTTTACTCCTTTCAAGTTGGTATAAGGAAAAATAGTTGTGATGTCGATTGAGTTTGAATATAAGACTTTACACACTGCATTACAACTCAACATTGATCTTACTAAGGTACAACACGATAGGATCATGCAGCTTAACTAGTTGGATGAGATAAGGAAAGCCGCCCTAGAGCACACTGAGTTGATTCAGACACAGTGTAAAAAGTGGCATGATTCTCTTATCCTTACCAAACACTTTGCTCCTAGCAACTAGGCTCTTTTGTATGACTCCAGATTCCAACAAACCCAAGGTAAGATTACAACACGTTGGCTTGGTCCTTATGAGATTATACATGTTTATGTTAATGAAGTAGTTCAGTTATCCACCATTGACCCTGTATGTTTCAAGTTACTGGTGAATGGTCATAGGCTTCACCTGTACCATGAACCTGAGATAAAGGTTGATTTCCTACGGCAGTTTGAGATTTCTCCTACCCCAGCTGAACCTCCTGCAGACGAAGAACCTCCTCTAGCTGAAGACTTTCCTGCAGCCGAAGGACCTATTCCTTCTAAGGGCCTTCCTGTAGCCAACCGGAGTAATTATTTTCTTCGATCGTCCCTTTGATAATTTTCCACATGAATTCATAATAAAATTTGTGTTTCCCATGAAAATCGCTTGTCCATAATAAAAATTTCATCCCATCATCTTTTTCATCACCTTTTTCTACCATCATTACATTCACATCACCTCATTATTTTGCTTGCCCGAATTTTTTCTCTTCCCACCTCATCAAATCTTTCCAGATTTGGGCATTTAACGGTATAATATTCCAAGGTATGCATTAATTTTTTGTTTCAAAAAGTTTTTTTTCTTCATTTAATATCATTATGATACACTGTAATTAATATAGCTATTCATCCACGATTTTTTCGTACTTTGCCATGCAAGTGTGGACACTTGTCACCTTTTTCGTAGGGGGCAGTAAATAGGTTTTGTTTGTAATAAATAAAATATTTCATCAACTCAAATATTCTATCAGTTTCAAATCTGTTGTCATAATTGCCATTTTTTGTCATTAATATTTTTTATACCAGAATTGTACTATGTCATCATGTCAAAAATGATGATTTGACAACCCCTGCGTGTAACCTTTCGAAATCAACCTTGTCTTTTTAACTCAAAATCCCAGCTTAGATTTACAACACTATTGTAAAAATTTCATTTGTGTCTTGTCTATGTTACCCGGAAACCTAGAAAGCTTTATTCCAATTTTGGGCATAGCAGTGGCATTTCAGCAAACAGAATTGATAGTAGCAATGGAATAAGAGGGTTTTTTCTGAGTTTTTCATAATTTGTTGAAGTTTTCAATCAGTAGGATGGGTGGTTCTCCTATACAACATGAACCAGAAAACCACTTGGCATTGTTACAGGACCAGGACAACGTTCAAGTTTTTAACAAAGTTGGGTGGCTGACCTACTTTGTACGGTTGAATGGTTATGATGAAGCCACGGCACTAGAATTCTTGAGGACTTACAACAATGGTGTTGCGTATCTAAAAGGGTTGCTAATTGAAGCTTCTGAAGCAATAATTTCTGAAGTAGCTGGACTTCCTTCCATGGGAGAAGCATTTCTGCATGGGCACGATGCACGAATAGCTAGAGAGGAATTTTCTTTACCAACAGATGCTCCATTTGATTACAACAAACAAGGTGTTAAGCAAATATATCTTCCAGGAGAGTATCCTTAGTTGGAAGTTCATATTATCAGGTAAATTACCTGTGAAGGCCTTTTTTCCTACCTACATATAGTACACTTTAAATTATTAAGCCATTTACGACATGACCGTTTAGTAAATGTTCCCAATTTTCTTTATGCCCTTTAAAATTTAACTGTTGAAGAGGTACGAAAGGGGTGATAGAATGCAATGACCCACCATGGTTTAATCAAGATTTTGGTGGAAATTTTACTACAGGATGTCTCTCCCATGTCCTGGGATAGATTTATTGTAGCACCTCATGTTCAGTTGCATGGAGAAGGGCCACAGCCCAAAATTTAAGAACAATAAGGGAATAGCCCTAATGAGGATGAGGAATTTGTTGAGAAAGATAAAAAAATTAGAAATCCTTCTCCTTCAGGACTCAATGTGGAGAATGTGGCATTCATCCATCCAAACCCTACCTCAGGGAGCAGAGAAACTGAGGTTCCCACAGTTTCTCAGAAACAAGATAAAAAGGGTAAAGGTAAGGCCAAGATGGCAGAATATATGAGTCGAGATGTTTCTGTTTCTACTATTTCTCCTACAGCCACACCTGTCAAGAAAAGAAAAATTTCATAGAAGCATCCTATAGCTTCTATTGATACTCCATTATGCAGAAGTGTTCGTTTGAACACTACACAAATAGACAGCAAGGATTCCCCTATTACGATTGACACTGCTCATGTCTCCTCTAAGGAGCCTTTACAAGAACAGCCACAAATAGGCAATCCATCTGTAGAATGCCAGGGTATGATGGAAGAGGATCCAGTAGCCGTTGAAGAGGTTAAAGAAACAAAGTGTGTAATTCCAGAGGTAGTAGAACCTAAAGGAGCCATAAGAGAATGTTCTTCTCTGCAGGAAGGCAATCACGGGGAAAAGCCACTTGTTCCAAATAATGTGCCAGTTTGTGCAAAGAAAGAGGAAGACCAACAAGCAGCCAGGCCGGTCCCACACAAGAAACTTGAAGAGGTAACTATTCATGCTCTCTCAGTTGACTATTTTAATGCAATACAATATCAAAATTCAATGTGGGAGTTAGAAAAGACAAAATTGAGAAGGTAGTTCGAGAGGAAACAACAAGAAATTAAATTCTTGCAGAATAAAATAAATGACATTACAAACATAATTCCAGATTTAATAGAGTGCAGGCCACCCCCATGGGTTTATGCCCTATGCCTTAAGGAGCAATTTCTACTATTTAAGTTAATGAGAGTCCTTCAAGATCTCAACTCAGGCATAGGAACCCCACAGGAATTTTTGGCCGCATTTAATACATCACCTGATTGTGTCCAGAGTTTTTTATGTGAGTTATATATTCACAATTATGTTGTTCCTTTTAACACTGATTGGAATCCCCTACTTTTTGTTGGTGATATACATTTATCTTCCCTCCTTTCCTAGACCCAGAATGAAATTAATTATGGAGGACAATTGCATAGGTACATAATCCTTGAATAGTCTATTTCATTGCCCCTTCGTCCTGAAAGACGGTCACCTCGATGAATTTACTGTGATTGGATGCAAATTGTTTATGGATTTCATGATTTTTCACCCAGAAAAAGGATTCTGGAAAGCCATGAGGAATTTTTCACAGCATTTGAGATATTTTCACTATTAGATGGGGACAGAGTAGTCGAGGAATCAAGGTAGAGATAGGGGAGATTAACTATGGCACTCAAAAAGGCAAAACCCCACAATATGATTAACCTATGGGCTGCAATGTAGCATGTTGACTGGTATATACACCTGGGATGTCAGCCATAGCCTGAAAGATGGTTTCCACTCACCTTTTAGCCTCCTCTACTTTTATGGCCACTATACAGCTGTGTGGATAATGAATTGGATGAGCAACAAGAACTAAGAAGACGCATAAAGGTGGAGAGGACAAATGGAATCTACTCACGAGTGGGCACCTCCATGATTGGAGAAACATAGGAAGGAGACCTTCGGGTTCTTGCAAAGATCTGAAATGTCTCTGTGCCTAAGGACTGACACTAGTCTTCGTAGGGGGAAAAATGATAGGCCATTTTAATGGCATACTTTAGAAACCCTAGGAGAACTTTTGATAGGTATTTTGCCATGTTTTCCTTTATTTACTCCAAGACTTTATGTTTTAAAACTGTTAATATGTGGTAGTCAACCACTAAACCTATGCTATGGACATATGCTTACTTAATATGCTTTATCTAGATGAATATGCTCTAATTATTACTATGGAATTATGATCATGTTTTATGAATGAATTGACTATTTGAGCAATAGATAATGCATATGTACTTTAATAATTATTTACCATGACTAATTTTATCCTAACAGTTTAAATGCAGCACATCAAAGTAGTAATCTTCATCTTGTTTAGGTGAGCACGTCTATGTGTTGGACGCTTGACTCAGTCCTGCAACAGACACACATGGATGGAACATTGGCGTAGCAGTAGTGAAAGGTTTTCGGTTAATCCAGGTGGAGACAGTTGACTGAATACTTGGCAAACACAATAAGTTCCCTGATGAAATCTAAGAGAGAGTGGGAAGTTAGATTTGCTGTCTAAGTAGTTCTTTCCTCTTTTCTGGACCGATTCCACTTCCTGCTTTCTAATTTTTCTTTATGTTAGTTGTTTTTAATAAAAGCTCTGCCTTTTCTTAGGGCATGTTGAGTTTTAGCAGTTAGATGTTGTCCTTTAAATAAAGCCTCGCTCCTGCATGAGAAGGAGGGAATTGTTATTATGATAGTTGCAATATAGTTCAATTCTATTGTTTTTACTATTTATGAGAATCTTTGTACTCTGTTATTCATTTTTAATGAGCAAATGAAGTGTTGAGATTAGTTCTGTGTAATTGAGTGTTTTGGGTACTCACCCAAGGGGGAAGACTTGGTGAGGAATCCATAGTTAGACTCATTTTAGTTTAGTCCATTTTCCTACATTTCTGTCATTTCAATTCCTATGCTGAATAGCTCCTATAGCCAAAGCCACAGGATAGCTATCACTCCATGCAGCTGAGCAACAGAGTAACTAAGGCATTGTAGTTAGTTTTTGCACTCTTTCATTCTTCTAGAATCGTTCACTTCCATCATTTTCTTTCAAGTATTTACTTTCACAGCAATAGTTTAGCTTTCCCTCAAGTATTCATTTCATGCAGCAATAGTATAGTTTCCCTTCAAAAGCATTTACTTCCTACATCCATAGACTAGTTTATTTCCAGCATTTGTTTCCTACAGTGATTATAGAATGATTGGTTGAGAAAGTTCTTGGTGCATATATTTTGCTAGCCCATTTCAAGTAACACGTCCCTGGGTTTGACATATTAAATGAGTTTCTTATAAAGAGGATGAAGTGCTTAGTTGGATGTCCAATCCCTGAGTTAAAGGATTATGCCTAGCTTCTGAGCCTTTATAACGAGCGATCACCTCCAATTAGTTTTCTACTTAGAAAAATTTTCTTTTGAGGCTCATTTTTTCAATTGTGATGAAAAGTACATCCTCCTTTGATCAAGCAACGAACTTCACAAATGAATAAAATCAGTCGCAATGGTCTGTAAAAAAGGAAACAAAATGCCAATCTAAAGAAGGGAATGAATCCAACCCTTTCCCATGAGATAGTGATGGTATTCAAGAAAAAAAAATCTAACTATAGTGACTCATCAAGAACACTATAGGAGAGTCTCAAGCCTCTTACAACAAAATTTGACTAAATAAATCAACACCTTTATGATGCACAATATTCACAATAGGATTCCATGTCTCCTCCTATTCAGATACCCTTGTGCAATGGAAGATACCTCCATGATTTTATCTTTGGAAATAGTAAATAATTAAATCCATGATCAGAATGTGAGCAAGTAGCTTTGATACAAGGGAAATCAATCTGATGATTGTGATTCGATCACAAGAATAAGAGTTTGTTATGATTCAAAAGAATGGGTTGCAAAATATGAATTAAATGCAACCAAAACTATTGTTCACAATGCTCCTCAACCAACAAATGTATGAAGCCTTCAACTAAGGAAATATAGATGTATGAATAGTCTTTGACTCCAACCAGAATAGCCTTCCAAAAACCTTCTAAAGAGATTACAAAATCCACGGTAAGATGTCTCTTAGCCTTTAAAGCTTTAGGATAATAGATTAGTAAGATGGATTCCTCTAGAGTAGAGTTTAGAGTGCATCTCACTCTTCAAAGTACATCTGCAGATCTTGAAGATATCTTCACTGATTTGGTCATCTGGTTGCAAAATGAGTACGGGACTCATTTCTTTTAAAGTTGTGTTTTCAATGGGGGAGACTAAAGAAAGACCCCTCATTTTTCATGCAGTCTCTACAGAAAAGTATACGTATATTCTCTCATCATTAACATAGCCACAACATTAGAAACCTCATCACTCCTTCCAACAATCTAGATGTGAGGTTGATAATAGAAATCCCAACTATAATAAGGAAAAATTGACCCCACGATCTTCTCCTTCTCTGATACCATAATAGAAACTTTAGGAAAAATAATACAAGTAGAATAATTATGCACACTGTATAATAGGCTACTCATCTTTTCATTCTAGACATATTACATATCTAGAATTTACTAATTGTATTTTATAGAGAACAACCTCTCTATTTAGTTGTGATTGTTCCTCACGTAACAATACACAACTCACACCATATGAGTTATTAAAACAACTCAAACTATAATATAATAATATTAGTAGCATTTATATTAGTCTAACAATACTCCAAAGTTGTTTCTTAGCAAATTTATATCTAATTTAAATGCTAATGTGAACACTACTTTCCAAAATATTCAACCTGCTTCCCCACTTTTCTATGTGCAGGAACAAGTTACTTAGCTATAGAGACGTTTATGGGCAGATCGAGAACTGTCAGAGCATCCCTGGAAGTTTGAGTAGAAAATATAAGGAGCATAATGTTTAAAATGTTATGTACCTCCCTCAACCAGCTGAAATTTGGTTTATATACATGTTAAATTTTTCAGGTTCCAAATCAACAGCTACATGTATTTCCAAGATTTTGTCCATCAAACATTTATATCTGAAACAACATAACTCCTATATCAATTTTAGGTACACAAAAATCATTCCTAATTTACATTTCTTACCTCATTATCTCTCCCCATTTCAATCTTTAAATATTTAGTGAAGGATCGTTGACCTATTCAGTGCTAGGGATCTTCCTTTTCCTATTGGGACATCTTCCTTTCGAATGTGCAAATGAAAAGGAGAAGTGATCTACCTCTTTGCATTGCTTCCATTTCCCCATTGTACCAAAAATAAAAAAGAATTTTAAAAATTCTTATAAAATTAAAAAAATCAACATAAAAATAAAGAGAGTCGTGTATAATAAAATTTAAATATTAGATCATATTTTATCAATTTAAAAAATAATAATAACATTTTATCATAATGAATAGGTGAGATCACAATGGTTTGACAGGTGTTTGAACCTTGATGGCCACAACAACAACACCACTTAACCAACACATTATGAGAAGAACCTCTCATAAACCATTCTTTAGAAATTCTTTTAAGAATATATTAAAAATAACAAAATATAATTTTTAATTTAAAATATAATAAATTAATAAATACATATAAAATTCATAAATGGTTAAATTGAATAATCTTAATAACATATTTAATATAATTAAAAAATATACAAAAAAACTAATTCTAATAACTTAATAAGAGTTGTATGAAGTTGGAGTGATCCCCACCATTTGCAAATAATTAGTTTCTATTATATTGTATGTGTTTAGTGATGTAGTGCACTTATTTACAATAAACCATAATCATCTCTATTATTTTTCTTTCCAGTTGTAATTTTAATACAAATATTCAATAACTGCTGATATCAGTGAAGTTATTAGCTAAAAAATTCATGGATGCCATAATCAAACATGTGTCGATCATCAAAAATCAGTTTTAGGCAGTAGCTAATTTACAAAACTTACAAATCACTACAAAATATGATTGAACTATGCATAGCAGTAAGCCTAGATATTGAATAGGAAGTTCTCTGGCAATATCTGGAAATTGAACATTGAGACGTTGAAAATCTTTGAAGAACTCTTGATTTTCAGACATAGTTAGGAATAAAAATTTATTATAGTTGCCATCTTGGTTTAACAACAATGGAATTTTTTTGTGCATTCACAAATAGAATTTTTTAAATATTTCATCTTTAATGAAGAAAAAGTCTCCCAAAGAGTAATCTATGTGGATGGGGAATGCAGACACAACAAAAATGCAGGCGAATAAGTGCATGCAAGAATCCATATAATTGAATTTGACAATATCAAATTTATTATCAAGAAAAATAAAAAAGAGCCCAAAAAACAAAAAATGGCTAAATAAAAAAATCAAAACACAAAATGAACTCGTCGACCAAAAATGTGTCCTTAACTTAATTCATTTGATTTTATTTGACATTGAGCTAAAGCTCTAGGACAATTCTAATGGTAATTCATAAGGTCCTAGACTAATCCATTTTAGAATAGTCAAAGCGCTCAATACAATTTAAATGGATTTACAGATTACTTCATTTAACAACTATGATAAGGTATAGATAGTGATACATATGACTAGTAGTCTCATTCATTTATAAAACTTGGTTAACTACTTCACAAAATTTCAACTTTTGATAGGAAAACAGGGTTAACTACTTACAAAATTTTAATTTTTGATAGCCACGTTGATACCCAATGTTATAATCTTATCAAAATTAATGGACAACATGAAGTATAGTGTTGGAAACTATAATTAAAACAATTTTTATATTTACATTGATGTCAAACCTTAACTGGTAAGACAGTTGCTATCTTGAAAAGTGTCATATCAATTGATTGATGAAGAAGATTTGACAAAAAGAGAAAACAAGAAGACCTGGTGAAATGGTTGAGTTATGTGAAACTAAAATGGGTATTTGATGAGATCACACCTTGACAAGGTAATATATTGTTTATCTTAATTCTAAGTGAAGTTTGGATGACTACAAGATTAGTCTTGACCGAGTAACAGAGCAGAAGATTAAGAAACATAAGTTCAGAATAGTTTGTGTCGAGTAATGTTGAGTGATGTGAGTGTCGACCGAGCACTAGTATATGCCAAGAAAATTTTAGTGTCAACCAAGCATCAATATGTGTTGAGTGTCAAAGAATTACCGAGTTACACAGAGATGACTGAGCGGCAGCGCACAGTATTGACCGAGTGTCAATATTATGACAGTTTGAGAAAGATTTGAGATCCCAGTAGACATAGTTGATTTTATTAGGATATGTGAAGCATATTTAAGATAAGGATGATTGCTGTGGAGAATTAAATGAGTATTTAATATATGTTTAACCATTTTTTATGTATGGATTCAAGAAGGAGTTTTAGGATGTATTCTTCAAGGTAGATGGAAATGAAATGTTGGAAGGATCATTGGATCTTACCTAAAACTAAGATCTATGGTGATGATTAAGTGGAAACAGATCGAGCTACCTGATTAGAGAGGTATAAGATTAACCTAATTGCAGGTTATGTGTGTGTGTGGTATGTGGTTAATTTAGTTGATTGGAAAAATCTAAGCAGAAGGAAGAGAAGGCTAAAGAGAGCAGTACAGGACTGCACAATGGTGATTGTTTGAAGAATTTCTGAGCAGATCAGAGTAATAGAGATGACAATGAAGTTCAGTCAGTGGATTAGCATTTGAGCTATAATTGGATCTATATTTGCAAAGTGAGTTGTATATTTTAGATCACAATTTTTTGTTACTTTCTAACCATTGTATCAGTTGCAAAATCCTTTTAAACAAGGTTGACCTAAGAGTCATATTGTTAAATCCTTTGATCGAGGTGACATTCTAATGGAATGGTCTAAGCCTTCTAACAAGGCTCATTTCTAATAGAGTGATTAAATCCTTTAACCGGTTCACATTTAATGTAGTGTGTATTGTAACCTTTAACCAGGTTGGCTTTTCACAAAGCTCACTTCAGAAGAGTGAAAAATTGGTAGCATGTTATTGGTGGTTCTTCCCATATTGGGTTTCCACGTTAAATAATGGTGTCATACTTGTGTGAATGTTATTTGATGTGTTGTATTTTTAAGATTTTTATATTCGGCAAGTTTATTATATTAGGATAGTACACTGCAAGTTAATATTGTTGATCATATGTTATAGAGACCGAGTGGATTACTAAGTGGATCTGAGTTGGGTAAAGTGTTTGAAAGTTCAATTGGTAAATTTGGACCTTGGATAACTGATTCACCCCCCCCCCCTCTCAGTTATTCTAAATCATTGTAACAATTGGTATCAGAGATATTGTGGTGGTTGTAGAGAAAATTTTGAAGGTATTTGAAGCTAAAGATCAAGATGTATAAAAAGGAGGTGCCAAGGTTGAACAAGGAGAACTTCCCTGCATGGAAAAGTTTGATGAAGATACACCTAGCTGATATTGGAGATGCATGAAAATACTATGTGGAACATGATTACATAACAATGTCTACACCTATGACAGCTCAGTAGATGAAAGAAACACAAGAACACAACCAAGCAATGTTGGAGATTGCGTCAGCCCTAAGCTATCCTAAATTTGAAGATATAAAAGATTTCAAAACTACAAAATAAATGAGGGATACACTGGAAACTATCTATGGAGGTGATACAAATGAACTAAGAGCCAAATCTGAAAGCTTGAGAGGTAAGTTTGGTGAAATAAAAATGCAAGATGGTGAAACTATTGTTCAGTATTGTAGCCAAGTTAAGGAGGATGTAAATGATATTAGAGGAGCCAATGGAACTATTAGTGATGACACTGTTATTAGCAAGGTACTAAGAACCTTACTTCCTATATATGCTATTAGAGTATCTTCTATACAAGAACTGAGATGTACTCCTAGTAAAAACTTAACTCTGGAAGGTCTAGTTGGTAGACTTACTGCTTTTGAAATGTCAAATTTTGATAATTTCACTCCTAACCATGTTGATTCTGCATTCAAATCACAATTGACTCTTCATAAATCAAGAAAAGTAAAAGAAAGACATGTGAATAGTTATAGTGACACTTCTGATGAAGATCTTGATGAACTTGAAGCACTTATGGCTAGAAGACTACCGATAGGAAGAGGAAAATTCAAAGGTAAACTTCCTATAATCTATTTTTCATTTAACAAAGTTGGCCATATTACAGCAAGATGTCCTAATAGGAATGAAAAGGATGAGAGAAGAGAAAGCAAGTATAAAGACAAAAGGGATGACAAAGATTTCAGAAAGTATAAGGACTATAAAGAAAAAGTTAAGAAATCCTGCTATATTACTGAAGAAGAAACTTATAGTGAATCTAATAAATCTGATGACAGTGATTTGAAGTTGTTTATGTTGCTATGAAAGATGATTCTAATGAAGATGAGAAAACTGCACTTATTTCTTATATGAGTAAAGGTGATAGATGGATAATTGATAGCGGTTGCTTACATCACATGACTGGTGACAAAAGTAAATTTGAAACCTTAAACTATTGCAAAGGTGGTAGTGTTAAGTTTGGTAATGACAGACCATGTCCTATGAAAGGAAAAGGAACAATAAAATCAACTAATAAGATCATATGTGACAATGCCTATTGGGTTGAAGGACTAAACTGTAACTTGTTGAGTGTTTCTCAGTTGAATACTTCTGGATACCAAGTTGAGTTTCATCACAGAAAAACTAAGATCTTTGATGCTACTGGTGAACTGATTGGAAGTGGAGAATAGAATAGAGGTAATTTTTTATATCTAGATTTATCTGATGATACATGTTTGTTTGTACAATTTCATGATATATTGTTATGGCATAAGAGGTCATGTCATGTGAACTTTGAAAATTTGGTAAACATTAGTAAGATGAAAAGAGTAAGAGTGTTACCAAGATTGAAGAAACATGATAATGTTATGTGTAAGCAATGCTAGTTGGGCAAAATGACAAAGTCTAGTTTCAAGAGAAAAACCTATACTTCAAATGATGTTTTGGAATTGGTTCATACTGACCTTTGTGGACCTATTGGTGTACAAAGCTACCAAGGTGATAAATATTTCATACTGTTTATTGATGATTACTCTAGAATGATGACTGTAATGTTTCTCAAAGAAAAATCTGATGTTTTTCAGTTGTTTAAGTGGTATTTGGAAAAAGTTGAAAAAGAGATAGGTAAGAGCTTGAGATGTCTAAGATCTGACAGAGGAGGAGAGTTTATATCAAATGATTTCAACTTAGTCTACAATGACAGAGGAATTAAAAGACAAATTTCTGCTCCAAGGACTCCCCCACAAAATGGCATAGCCGAGAGAAGGAATAGATCAATATAGGATTATGCTAGAACAATGATGATAAAAAAGAATGTTGCACAAATATACTAGAGAGAAGTTGTAAGTACAACATTTTATACCTTGAATCGAGTACAAGTCAAGAAAGGTACTAATATTACACCTTATGAGTTATTGTATGGTTATGCACCTAATGTAAAATATTTTAAAGTTTTTGGGAGAAAATGTTATATATTGAAGGACAATAGAAATGGAAACCTTGATGCTAAGAGTGATGATGACATATTCCTAGGTTATTCCACTAAGAGAAAAGTGTATAAGTGTTTGAATTCTAACACTAACAATGTTGTGGAAAGTGAAAATGTTAGAATTGACGAATATGCAGAAAAGAATGAAGTGGAATGCAAGAAAGAACCTAAAGATTATAGATCTTTCATTTACATGAACGAAGGAGAGCTCGGCAGTGTGCCTGAACCAGAAAAAGAAGCTTTAAAACAACAGAATGATGATGTCGAGCAACAACAAGAAAATGTTGAGATATAGAAAGACATTTCCAAGCATCAGGAGGAGACTACTGAGGAAGAAGAAGAGACACAAAATGAACCTAAAATTAACTTTGATGATGAATCTGAGGACGAACAACAAGAGTAAAGAAGACCAGAGCCTACAATAGAAAAATATGTAAGAAGACATCATAAGAAAGATCAAATTATTGGAGATAAAGATTTAGAGGTCATGACAAGAAGCAAATTGAAAAATTAGACATGCTTATTATGTGAATTTGAGCCAAAAATAGGGAAAGATGCTTTAGGAAATGAAGATTGGATACAGGCCATGAATGAAGAAATTGAACAAATTGCGAAGAACAAAACCTAGACACTAGTACCTAGACCAAAAGAAAAGAATTTTATTGGAACAAAGTGGGTATTTAGAAATAAGTTGAATGAACATGGAGAAGTTATAAGAAACAAGGCCAGACTGGTATGCAAAGGTTATGCATAAGAAGAAAGCGTTGACTATGGTGAGACGTTTGCCCCAGTTGCAAGATTGGAAGGAGTTAGAACTCTATTGGCTTATGCAGCTTACAAAGGATTCAAAGTATATCAAATGGATGTCAAATTAGCATTTTTGAATGGAATAAGGGAAGAAGAGGTATACATTGAACAAGTTGAAGGATTTGTTGATTCAAGCAAGAAAAATATGGTTTTCAAGTCACATAAAGCGTTGTGTGGATTGAATTAAGCCCCTAGAGCATGGTATGAGAGATTGCACAATTATTTAGTCAAGATTGGATTTACAAGGAAAAATGACAACAGTAATATGTACTTAAAGTCTAAGAAAGGTAAAGGGATATTGTTAGCTGAAATGTTTGTTGATGATATCATATTTGGAGGACAAGATGTTTTATGCCAATTATTTCAAAAGAGATGCAAACTGGATTTGAGATGTCTATGTTTTAAGAGATCAAATTCTTTGTTGGTTTGAAAGTATATCAGATGAAGAAAGGTATCTGCATTACTCAATCTAAGTATATTAAGGAGATACTAAAGCTTTTTGCATGGAGGACTCTAGACCTGTAAGTACTCCTATGGCTACTGGACAGAAACTATCAAAGACTAATGAGATAGTTGAAGTGAATCAAACCCTATATATATTAATGATTAGAAAACTATAATATGTTGTCCATAGTAGACCAAATATTGCATTAGTAGTTGGGATTGTTTCAAGATTTTTTGCAAATCCTAAAGATAGTCACTTAATGACAGTGAAAAGGATTCTGAGGTATTTGAAGGGAACAAAGGACTATGAATTACATTACAAGAAGCATGAGAAGTTTGAACTAAATGTTTACACAGATGCAGATTGGTAAGGTAATGTTGATGATAGAAATAGCACAAGTGGTGGTGCATTCTTTTTAGGAAAGAGATTAGTCTCTTGGACAAGCAAGAAATAGAATTATATTTCTCAATCCATAGCAGAGGCTGAATATATCGCAGTAGCAGTAAATTGTTAGTGTGTATAAAGAAATTGTTGAAAGGTATGAAGGAAGAGATCACAGACCCAATTGTTATTTTTTGTGATAACACTAGTGCTATTAATATTTCAAAGAACCCTTTGATGCATACAAAGACCAATCATATTGCTATCAAGTATCATTACTAGAGAGAGCTGGTACAAGACAAAGAAGTAAGACTTGAATATGTTAATACAAAGGAATAGTTGGCAGATATATTTACTAAAGATTTACCTAAGGATTTTCATGAGTATCTAAGAGGCAAATTAGGGGTGATTACCCTATATGAGGCTAACTGAGATCATTATGGAGTAGTTGCATCAAATGTACTACAAATAATATCTAACAGATTGATGCAAAAGGTGGTCACACTTTAGGAGTCGCCTAAAGCTGTGAAGTGTTAAGAAAAATATGTTGATCGGTCATAAGCAAGATGACAGAGGGGGAATTGAAATTTTGAAACCTGACACAGAGATATCTACATGTTGAAGATGTATGTCTTTGGAATTTTTTTCAAAGAGGGAGAAATACTTGAGAATACATGAGAGGAATGTACAGTAAGGAAAGACACTAAGAGGGAGAAATAAACAATGACGGAGATACGCTATAGAGAAAAATATATCCAAGAGGGAGACAATATTTGTATTGGAGAGAATCAAAATGAAGCTAAGGACATTAATGAATGAAAATCTATTTACAGAACATACTTTTTGGATTGTTTGGGGACCTTGCATATGTTGTTTATTTGCATGTGTTTTCCATCAATTCCAAAGAGGGAGATTGTTGGAAACTATAATTGAAACAATTGTTATATTGTCATTGATGTCAAACCTTAACTGGTAAGACAGTTGCTATCTTGTAAAGTGTCATATCAATTGATTGATGAAGAAGATTTAAAAAGAAGAGATAACAAGAAGACCTAGTGAAATGGTTGAGTTATGTGAAACTACAATGGGTACTTGATGAGTTCACACCTTGACAAGGTAATATATTGTTTATCTTATGTCTAAGTGAAGTTTGGATGACTACAAGATTAGTCTTGACTGAGTAATAGAATAGAAGATTAATAAACATAAGTTCAGAATAGTTTGTGATGAGTAATGCTGAGTGATGCGAGTGTCAACCGAGCGCCAGTATATGCTGAGAAAATTTTAGTGTTGACCGAGCATCAGTATGTGTCGAGTGTTAGATAATTACCAAGGTACATAGAGATGACCAAGTGGTAGTGCAGAGTATTGACCGAGTGTCAGTATTATGACAGTTTGAGAAAGATTTGAGATCCCAGCCAACATAGTTGATTTTCTTGGGATATGTGAAGAGTATTTAAGATAAGGATGATTGTTGTGGAGAATTAAATGAGTATTTAATATATGTTTAACCATTTTCATGTATGGATTCAAGAAGGAGTTTTAGGATGTATTCTTCATGGTAGATGGAAATGAAATGTTGGAAGGATTCATTGGATCTTACCTAAACCTAAGATCTACGATGATGATTAAGCGAAAATGGATCAAGCTACATGATTAGAGAGGTATAATATTAACCTAAATTCAAGTTATGTGTGCGTGTGGTACGTGGTTAATTTAGTTGATTGGAAAAACTAAGCAGAAGGAAGAGAAGGCTGAAGAGAGCAGTACATGACTGCATAGTGGTGATTGCTTGAAGGATTTATGAGTAGATCAAAGTAATAGAGATGACAATGAAGGCACGTCAGTGAAATAGCATTTGAGCTATAATTGGATCTGTATTTTCAAAATGAGTTATATGTTTCAGATCACAATTTTCTATTACATTATAACCATTGTATCAATTGCAAAATCCTTTTAAACAAGGTTAACCTAACAGTCATATTGTTAAATCCTTTAATCAAGGTGACATTCTAATGGAATGGCCTAAGCCCTCTAACAAGACTCGCTTCTAACAGAGTGATGAAATCCTTTAACTGGGTCACATTTAACAGTGTGTATTGTAACCTTTAACCGGGTTGGCTTTTCACAGAGCTCACTTCAGAAGAGTGAAAAATTGGTAGCATGTTACTGGTGGTTTTTCCCATATTGGGTTTCCATGTTAAAT
>MU228452.1:2291316-2341714 GCA_018584345.1 Thuja plicata
AGTTCAATTGGTACATCTAGACCTTGGATAACTGATCCCCCCCCCCTTAGTTATTGTAAATCAGTCTAACATATAGTAATACACAAAATATGATAACATATGTCATATTTTATATGAATTTCTACTCTCAATTAAGCAAACATTCAACTATATGATTCCATTGAACAACATGTCTTCAAAATAAAATGTCCATATGTTCCCCCAAGTGTTATATGTTGTAAACATAAAAGAAAATTTTATTTTACCATATTGTCTATGAATTTCTACTCTTCTTTAAGAAAACATTCATTTGCAGGATTCTATTGCATAATAAAGACACAAACCCTTCAAGAGGTGGCTCATCATATCTCACCAAAACATAGTTATGATCAATTGACCAAGAAAATTCTCCTAGCATGGGAACTGGAACATGTTGCCATGGATTTAGCCCATCTTTAATGTATGTTGTACTAGATATTGATGTGCCTTAGTTGTTTGGCTTTGTTAACATTTTCTCTTTAGTTTATTATTAGTATTCTATATTACTTTTCAATCTTCAATCTGAACTATTATTGTTCTTTGAAATGTTCTATCAAACATGCTTTTAAAAAATGCATTCATCCCGGAGATTACAAGGATACACAAAATTGAAATGTTTTGTTATATAAGTGTATTCTAGTACAAGCTACTTAACATGCATTCTTGTGCACAGTTGTGAAGTCCTAGGCAGAAACAAAATCCCTTTTTATGAAAAGTTTGTAAAGAATCTCAAATGATTTTCTAAACATTGTGTGTTTTAAGGTGGCTCTACCTATTTATAAGTGAAGAAGCCTTATAGAACTTCTACAAAGTAGTTTACTCAAGTTCTGATGCAAGTGTTTATTTCTTTGAAACTATTTTGAATACTTCAGGTCATGTATGCTCATTCTTATATGTTTCTATTTTGGAAGCCTTTTATTGTAATTTTTGGTGAGGTTGAGTTAATGGTCATTCAAAGTGTCATTTTTTCATAATGAGCTATCATTAAAATATATTCATGAGAAAGACAC
This sequence comes from Thuja plicata, assembly GCA_018584345.1. Lineage (NCBI taxonomy): Eukaryota > Viridiplantae > Streptophyta > Pinopsida > Cupressales > Cupressaceae > Thuja > Thuja plicata. The sequence continues at coordinate 2,292,345 of MU228452.1, forward strand.
AATATCATAAAGTGTTGAAAAATGTGGTCAGCCAAAGGCACAATTTATCCTACGTTATATGCAACATTTTAAAAGAAAAAATATATATTTTAACAATCTACATGTGTTGTTCAAATGAGAATTCAATCATGTTGATACTAATACTTAGTTCCTTACAAGAAATACAATACTAGGACCTAGGGAATTAACATTTAGATAATTCAAAATTTACTTCTAGAAACCAAACAATGGAAATCAAGTATTACCAGTATTTCACCTGAGATGTTACTTTAGGGATTTAAAATTGGGTCTTCCCAAAGAGAATCTATCTTTTTGCCTATTTTATCCTTTTGTAGGGATTTGATAGGTTCACTATATCTGTAAAATCAATATTTTATGGGTTAGTTTTTTTAACAACTATAATTTTTGAAGGTACTTGACATAACCATCATGTTTAATATCAAATTTAGATTTATCAAAAAGCTTTAGAAACTATTAAAACCACATGTAATCAGCAAGAATAAATTCAAATCCTACAACTTTTTCCAATATCCTCTTTATCTATGATAGCAAAATAGTGTTTGGGCTACCATTTTTTATAAGTAAAATTGTCCTTGCATGGGGTCACACTTAATATCTTTAACCCCAATTTTATTAATCTTTAGCACTTATTTGTCACCTCAATATCTTGGCCTAGAATAGTATGGGTCTTGTTCATGTCAATTCCAATAGAATCAAATATCTTGCAAACTAATTGTTTCTCATTATAGGATGACGAAAAAAATCTAAAATAGAAATCATATCATAGTATATTTTTTGCTAAAGCTCTAGCAGTAAACAAGTCTCAAGATGAAATGTTTTGCTTAGTTCAAAATATTATTGCAAATTGTAGAGAAAAATAAAGAGGATCCCATGCTTTAGTTCAACTAATATTTGAAGGCTACACTGCACCAAGCTAAATTTTTTCATTCATGGAATTGTTAGGGGTATGCATTGGGACTTATGGTGTATAATATAAGCTAATGTCTTCATGTGAACAAATTGCTAATAATTGTGCTTTGTGAATAATGTCATAGTTATGAATGTCCTTTGCTGAAGCATTTTATTGATCTCTCTATTAATGTTTCTCTTATTTTTTCGTGTTTGATGTGGTCTTATGGTATGCGAAGATTGTAGTATATACACAAAAATTCTCTTTTTTCCAAACGTTTTTAGTTTATTTTATTTTATTTTATATTTCCAAAATGAGTGTTTTCAAATAGGATATGGACATTTATCAAAGGACACATAAAGGGGAGCTTGTCAGTTGTTACAAATGCAACTACCCTATTCGGCATGTATGCAAACTTATGATGTAGGAACTAGACACGTGCACTCTCCTACGTATTATGCTTTGATGGATGTCCATATCTTGATACAGGGGTCAAATAATGATTGAAGTGGTATGTTTGTTGTATTTTCAATCAAAGGCTATAGATTCAAATATGATTGTGGAATTGTTGTTGTTGAGGTGTTGAAATTCATGTTTTTTCATTGATGTCAACATATGTTTCAGTTGGATGTAGTAGAAGTCTTAGAAAGATTGGTTATCATAGGTACATGCAAGATTAATAGATGTTTACAGACAGTTTATGGAATATGAGAGTATGCTAGCATAGATATATGTATAGGAATGAGTGTATACGTTATTTCTAAGTTCGTTGGATCGTATGTTGGTATTTACATGAGTTATAGTTATTTTGGTAAATACTAGTTACAGAGGAGTGAAAGAGGATTATGACAGAGATGGTCTCTGATTTTTTGGGATAACTTGGATGCAAGCATGATTTATGATATGCAAGCTTTAGGAATGATAAAAGATACATGAGAGAACATTCTTTTTTATTCTTGGGTTTCTAGATTACTGATGACATCAGCTGAGGCATGTGGACTAGTGAAGACCTATTTGAGGCAGACTACAAAGATATAACATGCTTAATGATTGGCGAGTGTGATTTATGGATCTTCATGTGTAAATGATGATTTATATTTATTAATTACTTATGTAAGGTACTATGTTTATATTAGCAAGGGTCTATGTAATGTTTTTTGCATTGGGGAGGTTTTAACATGCCAACCTATTTGCTTATTGTAACTTGTATAAAGGAAAGAAGTATCTTGATGTGTAAATGTATGATGGATGTATTGGAGGTTGCGAGAATGTGGATGTGAGTTTGGCTGGATGTAGAGTAGTGATTATGTTTGTAATGCACATCATTGGAACTATACAAGAAAATCAAGTTGCTATCAGTTAGTTCACGGTTATAAGTATACTTTTATACTTCTCTTTGGACAGTGAGTCCAGAAGGTTGGTTTAACCTTGACTTTGAGCAATGAGCTCATCATTTCATCCAAATCCTAACAGGTTTGAGAAGACTCCTAATAGGGTCTCTCCTTTAACAGGGACTTGTACTAGATGTAATAATCATCTCCTAACAAGGCTAGATCTCCTAACAGGAATACAATATTTCTAGTGCATTATTTTGTGGGTTCCATCCCCATCAGGGTTTTTCCCTTAACATGGTTTCCTCGACAAAAAAATACGTGTATTATGGTGTTGTTCTTGAAGTGTTTACATTTACATTAATTATTTGGTTTAAAGATTAAAGTATAATCATTTGGAATACAACTTATTCACACTCCCTCTCAGTTGTATTATTCCTAACAATTGGTATCAGAGCATGTGGTCCTCTGAGAGAAAGATTAACTGCTTGAGGTGATTCTGAGATGGCTTACTATAGGAAGGAGACTCCAAAATTTGATGCTGAAAATTTTGACAGTCGGAAGAACAATATGAGAACTCATCTAATTTTCTTTGGAATTGATTATTAGATTATTACAAAGAAGGATGAACCTATCAAGACAGAAGATGAATTAGGAAATTCTAGTGAGGAAGAAAAGAAATTGTTTCCTTGAAATATTGTTGCAAGTGAAGCATTGATAAGTGCGCTCTCTGAGGCAAAGTTTACAGAGGTTAAAGATCTTGATTACACTCACAAGATCTGGACAAGGCTAGAGGCTCTATATGAAGGAGATAATTACACTAAGCAAGAAAAACTACAGAATTGGAAGGTAAAATGGATAATCTAAGGATGTGAGATGATGATAACATTAGAGCATATGTACAGAGGGTTATAGAGGCTGTTACTAGAATCAAAAAATTAGGAGGCACATATACTGAAGATGAAGTGATCGTAAAGATTCTTAGATCTTTAAGACCTTCCTACAATACTAAAGTACAAGCAATATATGAGATCATACCACTAACAAAAAAATTCAATTGAGAATTCTTGATTGCTAAGATGACCGCCTTTGAGACCGCACAATTATAGGATGCATTACCCAAAGTAGAGTCTACATTCAAGGCTATTGTTCATAATGATAAAAGGAATTTATCAAGCATTGCAAACTCTAGCAATAGACATGAAGAGCTTGGAGAATATGTTGATGATTGGGCGCATATTGAAGAATAAGAAAGGAAAGAGGACGAACTTGTGGATCTAATAGAAAAAAGGGAAAGGAAAGGTAAGGGTAAGTTTGAAGGATAATTACCCCTAAAATGTCTTTCTTGTAATAATATTGTTCATTTTACATCTAGATGTCCTACAAGGGTTCCTAAGCATAATCCTAAGTTTTACAAGTCTAATTACTCCAAGGATGAGGAACGCTAGTATGCTAGTAAAGGTGTGTTTGATGATGATTCTATGAATGATGGGAATGGAATTGGATTTATTTCTATTAAAGATGATGAACCTATTCATGAATAAAAATATCTAGTCTTACATGTTGAAAAGAAATCAGAATGGATCATTAATAGTGGTTGTTCACATCATATGACTGGTGATAAAGATTAATTTGTTCAACTGAATAGATATGATGGTGGTGTAGTTAGATTTCATAATAATACTCCTAAGTTGATCATTGGAGTTGGTTCAATCTCTCTTGATGGTAAAACTAACACTGATGATGTCTTAGTTTTTGATGGACTTACGGACAACTTGTTGAGTGTTGGACAAATTATGGATAAGGGTTATCATTTGCAGTTCATGGATGAAAAATTTACTATCAGAGATCAATCTGGAAACTTGATCACATCAAGTACTAAGTCAATAGATAATGTGTTTGAGTTGAATACTACAAATGCAACTTGTTTTGTTGCAAAGGTAGATGACAGTTGGTTATGGCATAAGAGGTTTTGTCACATATATTTTGATAATATTGTAAGGGCCAGTAACACTAATGCAGTCAGAGATTTTCCAAAAATTGTGAAGTCTACTAACATTATGTGCACAAAGTGTATGATGGGAAAACAAACTAAGATCATCTTTCAGAGAAAATCCTTTTCAACAAGAGGGAAGTTTGATCTGGTACATATAGATCTTAATATGGTGAAAGTTACTTTATACCTTTTGTTGATGACTATTTTAGGATGATGTGGGTTGCATTTCTCAAAGAAAAATATGAAGCATTTGATAAGTTCAATATTTTCAAAGAAAAAGTTGAGAATGAATTAGGTCTTAAAATAAAATGTTTGAGGTCAGATAGAGGTGGAGAGTTTACATCTGATTTTTTTAATTCTTACTTTGAAAATCATGGGATATTGTAGACACCCGAAAATGGATAGGCTTGCAAATTTACATTAAAAACACTAATTTTCATCTATTAACTTCACCCACCTCTTCAGTTCAAAAAGGTAACTCACAATTAGCTCTTCAGTCAACCAAACTTTGTCTCCTCTTTACCAATTGAAGAGGTGGATTTTACTAATGGCTTCTCTAGTTCCCTTTGATCTCAACCGTTCATCTCCTTATCTCTGGGATTGATCCCAACCATTCATTTCATCCTCAATTCCTATATAATAATCCCTTCATAACCATTTGAAGGATCCAATATTTCAAGCTCTTGTGTGCCATTACTATGTCATTTTGGTTCTTGCATTCAAGGCATCTTGCGATCACACACACCTTTCAATTACAAAATTATTGACACTTCTCAAGTCATGGACACTGCCCACGCCAATACTGAGCATCAAAAATAGCATTTCAAAAGGAGTAGAGAGAGACAATAGAAGCTTCAAGCACTTTGGGGTTTGCATTCATTTGTTTTCCTTTCATTGCTTGTACATTTTATTGGTTACATTTCAAGTTATTCATTTTATTAGTTCTTGTGTACTTGATTTCTATCATTGTAAAAACTATTGCTACTAATCCTTGCCTTTGGAAAGCTTGGGAACCACAGATCACGAAAGAGGAGGCGTACATTTTGCTAAACCCAATGTGAAACAAACAACCTGAATATCTCTTGCAGGTGACAAATAGAATTGATCAGCCACGGTCGTATGGTCGTTGACCTGAAAATTTGTATTTTTTTTTATATCTGTGTTATTTCACAATCGCTGGTATTTTTCCACACTTGACAAAATTGTGTCGCAATCGACTAGTTTAATACTGCAATCCATTGTAGGTTTCCACATTTCTTTTCTATCGTCTTCTAGGTCTCTATTTTTTTCTACATTTTATCGCAATTGACTGATTGGTACCGCAATCAAAAGAATTGTACTGCAATTGACCGATCCAGACTGTAATTGACCGATCTAGACCGTAATTGATTGTGCATTATCGCAACTAAAAGTGTTTTGCCGCTATTGTTACTTTTGGGCCACAATCGCCTGCTATTTACCGCAATTGCCTGTGCATCACCACAATCACCTATAAAATTGCTCATCAGGGCCAAATTCTTTATCTTTCTATCTGATACTTTCTTTATTTTTCTACAGGACGACGAGTTCCCACGAATAGGAAGGGTAAGTTGTTGGTGAGTATCATTCATTGTTTCAAAGTTAGACATACTCTCACTTTGCAAAAATCCTTTTGATACTAACTTGTTTAAACAAAGAAAATTAAAAGGAATTCACTTATCGATTTGGGTTTAAAAAGAACAGTGTTTGTCAAACATCTCACATCTCACATTTTAGATTTGCGCTTAAAATTGACGTGAGGACTAAAATTGAACAAGGCAAAGAATTTCTCGATTTGGTGCATTAAAATTGAACAAGAAATCAACACCTACTTTTGGGCTTAAAACTGCACACTTGTGCTTGTATGGTGGTGTAGCTTAGTTCACATTTCAAACTTTTGGAGCTTAATTGATTTACCTTGTGTCTTGAGTTTTGGGTGTGCTTGCACAATCTGTTAAATTAGACACCTTTATACTTTTTAAATAGGCCTGTCCAGGGAACGCACTTCTTCCTCAGAGAATGACCTTAAACCGATAATCCTTTCGATTGGTATATAAACAAGGCGCGAACCAAAGTTCCTTCTTATCTATCCAAGCTCGGATGAGGTGTGTTGATGATAGTCTGGATTGGGTGAATATCCCTAAGGAGCCAGCATGGTCAACTAGGCTCTTAAGTGAGTCACACACCTACAAACTAATTGGATAGACGTCACGGACCCTTACTACAACCTTGATAATTAGAGGCCAACCCGATTTACCTCCGAATAGGTATCTTATTATAGTGCAAGGGGTTGCAGAATTTCCCCCCAAGATTCCCAACATATGTGTCCCATGGTATTTGTGTAGTGAAAGAGATCTTCACTCCACAGCAACAATACCTAGAAATGGCAAAAACACGGGCACCTAAGTCGTGGACCTTCGTGTCCTAGTAGTGTGATAATTTTTGTGTGAGCTAATAGACATTCAAGCATTGGGCCTATAACATTTTATTCTGAAGCCATTGACCTAGATTAATCTGACTATTCTTTGTTGAGACCTCGTGATAACCTTGCAACTTGAAAAATTTGTAGAATATACACATTGTCAGTCTTCGTTCTTCAAAACATAGTATCTATTGTGCTTGTTTCTTTGATCAGTTTCTGAAAATGCAAAACAAAACATCCAAACTATCAAAATGAGTCAAATGTGTTAAAGTCTAGGGTTGTCAACATCAACTATCTTGCAAATCAAAAGCCTTGTTCCAGAATATCAAAATTGTCAGACAGTGATACTTATCCTCTAGTCTTTTTTTGAGACTGTTCCCCTTTTACCGCAATTGCCCACATTTTTTTGCAATTGAAAGAAGTCTTTCGTAGTTAACTTGTTTATTGCCGCAATTGACTTTTTTATTACTGAAATCGGTGATAAAGTATTACAATCGACCATTTACTTTACCGTAGTCGGTGGATTTGTACCACAATTGACCAGAGATACATTATTCTTGTTTTGACCTAAAACCCTTGAAAGAACTCTTCATTTGGTGTCCAAAACTAGTGTCTATCCTAGGAAAACGTGAAGAACATTGTGTGAATCTCTAAACATTAAAGATCATCCCTTCTCTGAAAAGTATGACTATTGTCTAAAACATTGTTGTTCGAAAGCTCAGACTTGAAATACCTTGATCTCATCATATCAAACATCATCATCTTTATCAAAGTGACTTTGTCCTAGGCAAAGGTTGAAAAATCTTATCTTTTTACATCATCACCACTTTGAGATCAAGATATGTCAAAATCTATCCTTAGAATTACCCTTGTCCAAAACATAACTCAGACTTCCTTAGAAAGGATATTCTTCTTTGTTTGCTTTATATCACTTGTTTTAGTTACAAAATTTGGACCACACTATGTCTCAAACACCTCATGGAGGGCCTTACACAAGGTCAAAGTCTAGGATGCAACCTGATGAGTCATATATCAACAGATTCCCCACTTGGAAAATAGAGAGAGAAGATGACCCTTTTATAAACACCAGTTCTACTATGTTCATTGAAAAACCCCACGGGGCAGCTCTTTTCCAAAATGTCAAAGAAGAGGAACTAGAGGATATAGAGAAAGATGCTTATTCCACACAAGTGGTTGATGTTGTTGTAGAGAGGAATCCCAAATGCTTCTTAGCTATGCTGATAAAGAAGGGAGTCAAACTCCCCGCTGAATTCAGTGTATCGACCATATGGCCTAAAAACCCTCTCGCGGGTCAAAACACTACTCAATCTCCTCAGATACTGCATGTTGTCTCTCAAATCTTCCCACCATTGGTAATACCCACATTGAAACAAACAATACCCAGTCAAACCAATGGCACAAAAGAGGCCGACACATCTTCTACTCAAAGCATGATAGGATTGCAACTAAGTGCACCCATATTCATTAGTATGCCTCCACCTTCGGTCTCATGGCCTGAACAATCAAGCTCTCATGCTATGCCTTCCATCCCACCAAATACCAATTGTTCTGAAACTATGCCGCTACTGCAGTCAATTCCTACTAGTCTTGGGATCAACACCTCATTCCCACAAGGATCCATCTTTGTAGATATGACTTACAATCAATGCCCACCCAAAACCCATTCAATGCCCATTCCAAAACCAATCCAACATCAACAACAACAACCCCAACTTTAGTTGCCACAATTCCAACCCCAACAATAGAAACCCTAGCTTCAGTTGCCACAATTCCAAACCCAGCAACATCAACCCCAGCTTCATTTTCCACAATTCCAAACCCAGCAACAACAACCCCAGCTTCGGTTGCCACAATTCCAAACCTAGCAACAGCAACCCCAGCTTTAGTTGCCACAATTCCAACCCAAACAATAGCAACCCCAGCTTTAGTTGCCTCAAATCCAGCCTTGGCAATAGAAACCCCAGCTTCATTTTCCTCAAATCCAACCCCAGCCTCAGCAGTAGCAATCTCAACCCCAGTAGTATCAACCACAGTTTCAACAACAACAGCATTCCCAATCCCAATAGCAAACGCATCAAAACCCGCCATGGGCTACTCATGTGCCCACATTTCATAATCACTCGATGGGAAATCAATATCAAGTCCCCAGGATGAAATCCTATGTTCCTACTCAAGGAACACAGAGGCGTAGCCTCATACCCACTATAGCAAAGAGGAATTTCATCACACATCAACCTCAATATCAAGTAGACATGTTAATACAACAAATGCAAACCCTTCAAACCCAAATGATGGATATGCAAAATCAGGGGAAAACTAAATCCTACACCATAGAGGATTTATACCCATACCCCTTTGATCATTCTCTCCACATGTCTCCATTCCCAAATCACTTCTCGGTACTGAGATTCGACAAATATAGGGGCAATACCAACCCTATTGAACATATCTAAGATTTTTTTGCTAGTTGCGTCAAAATTGCCAATGATGAAACATATTTAATGTGACTATTCCCACAAAGCTTAGTTGGACCAGCAATAGAGTGGTTCTCACATTTACCTCATGGCATTCAGTCTTGGGGTGAACTGGTTAAAAAGTTCATAGCTCACTTCCATCATAACATCAATCACAAGGTCAGCATCAAGGACCTGTGCGATATCAAACAGAAGGATGGAGAGTCTTTTGTAAAGTTCCTATAGAGATGGATGAATACAGCAAACTGCATAATGTATGATGATCCCAAACAAGACCTAATAGTCATGTTCGTTGACAATCTGATTCCAAACATGTCATTCACAACAGAATTGCAGTTAGCTCCGAACTTCACACAACTCATCGAACGAGGAGTTCGTTGTGAGCAGAACTTAGTCAAATGAGGAATCCTTGCAGATCCAACACAAAAAAATACAAATAAAAATGCAACAGACAAAGCTAAGTGGTGGAGAAAAAACAAAAATGTCACCAACGATGGTGTCATTGATGTAAAGACAATTAGCTATGTATAACCCAAGGTGTCACTGCAAGGCGCACTTGTGGCCAACCAACAACCCACAGGGACCACTCAACAAGCATACACCCAAAACCAACCTCCCCCTTTCCAATCGGCCACTGTGTCAAATAGTCAAAAATAGACTCAACACAGACCATGGTTTCAATTCCAGCAACAAGATTTCACACCATTAGGAGAGCCGATAGAATTAGCTTTACGCAATTTAATACAATCGAACACTATCGCTCTTCCATAAATCAGGGAATTTGAACAAGATGCAAACAAACCAAGATGGTATAATGACAAAGACTTCTACGAGTTTCATCGGGTGAAAGGAAACAAAACGCTTAACTGTTATCGATTGAAACACGCTATCCAAGATCTAATTGACACAGGGGCCATCGATGTGACAAATACCCAAGCCAAAGGCACAACTGATCACACTAAATTCAACGATACCTTTCATGATCACAATAAGGGAAAAGCCTCCAGGTCTGGTGGATAGACAAAACAAGTCAACTATACATATACCAACAGTGATAATGTTATCAATTGCCTCAATCCTTCAGATAGCCATGTGGCTACGATCACTATCAAAGACCAAGGTAACAAATGTGTTGTAACAATGCGTCGCACTAGATTCGTCTTGAAAGGAGTACCATCCTCATCTACTATATCTACCAATCCTAATGTAAACTCATATCCACATCCAAGCATAGTGGATCAACTAAAGTGCACACCTTCCCATATCTCCATGTTTGACTTATTGTGCATATCTCTGTAGCATAAACTGGCACTTGACCAAGCCCTTCAAAATGCAGTTGTCCCAAGGGACATAACACCCAAGAGCTTCCAAATGATGGTTAACGATATAGCTGCTAACAAACGTGCCACATTCACATACCGTGATGTGCCACTGCATAAACCCTTGCATAATGATCCTTTGCACTTACTTGTCCAGTTCCACAAAAGCGCTATCTGTAGGGTCCTTGTTGATGGTGGAGCTGGGTTAAACATCTATACTCTAAAGTTAATCAAGAAACTAGGATATTTGGAATCAAGCATTGATGTCATGAGGAGGATAAATATTAGAGCTTATGACGAAGAGGAAAGGTCCTCTAAAGGTATTATCATTCTACCTGTTTGTATTGGTCCAGTGGTCAAGAACACCCCCTTCCAGATCCTAGATCTTTAGTTGGGATACAACATGTTACTAGGGAGACCATGGATACATGAAATGAAAGCTGTACCCTTGACATATCATCAATGCATCAAGTTCCCACACCAAGGAGAAGAAATAATCATAGAGGGAGATCCCCGACCTTTCCAATACTATAATGCAATCCAAATCAGCACAGACAACCAAGTACCTTTAAACCAAGATGCAAGTATCCCCTCCTCTTTAGATTCAAATCCTAAGGATGTCACACAGAAAGTGGGAAAGATATCCATTATCAATAAGGGCTATGGTGAGTATAGATATGAAGAGGCTTTCACCATCACGCACATGCCTCAGAGCCCAAGAACTTATGGCATGTCACAACCTATTATTATAATAGAAACTCCGTAGCCTATTCTATTTGGATGTCTGCCCACAACCTTTGTCAGATGGGGAGACATAGCAGAAGAAAATCCATTTGAACAAGATATCAGTACATGGTTATACCAAGACCTACAAGAGACAATCTGCAAACCCTACCCCTATCAAACTATGGTAATGGTTATACAATGTTATGAAGATTCGGGTATGATGGTACAACCAGCCTGGGGGCAAGACAACAAGGCATAATGGAATTGTCTCTCCCACCCACCCAGAGAAACAAGAGAGGGTTAGGCTATGGGAAACAAAGAGCTAGTGCTATAATCCAAGACATCCAAGTTGATCAGGAACAAATAGTAGAGATGCACCAGGGGCACAACATAGAACATGTCTTGATAAGCAACAATTGTTTCCTGCCGAAGAGGGAACCACGCAAACCCGAATAGACCTCCACATAGAAATAAATGATAACAAAGGAAGTGAGACATCTTATGAGTGTTCTATCGAGACTAACTACCACAAGTATGAGTGGAGATCCCTTCATGACTCTGAACCATCAATCCCAGATTATTCCCCTTAGTCAGACACTATCATAAACCTGGAAGACTTATTCGACCAACTATCCATTGTCAAACAACCCTGCATAGATAAGCATGTCATTTATCATTCCTCAGGTGGTGCGTCCACATCATAGTCCAATTTTGTAGGAACCATATCTGTAGTCCCTTTCAATCAACTAGAGTCAAACAATGACGAAAGTATATGCCTTGTACACCTACAGCTAATAGAGTGGGATCAACAAGGACCGCCTGATTTAGATGTCTTTGAGAACGATGAGGATATTGCTGATTTCATGGGACTTAGGGAAGGCATGCCATTAGGAGACCACAAGGTAGGCTTCTCCATTGACCTCAACAGAGTGGCATATTTTGGGGAGGCAGCTCCTCTTTCCAGTCCATAAAGGAAAAAAGAACAAAAAAATGATAAAAAGTTAAAACAAAACGTATCTTCTAGAAAAAAACCTCACTGAGGCGCTAGAATATGGAAAGAAGGAACTCCTCCCCTTGACAGAGGAGAAATCGGCATTACTAGAAGAATAAATTCAAGAGGTCAATTTGGGAGATGAAAAGAACCCAAAGAACATATACTTAGCAAAATCACTCACCCCAGAGGAGAGATAACAGTTCATCAATTTCTTCAAGGAAAGGATGATCAACTTCACATGGTCCTACTCAGATATGCCAGGATTAGATCCAGAACTCATGCTAAATCATCTCTCGTTGCTACCCAGTGCCAAACCTATCAAGAAGAAGCTAAGGAAGATGTATCCCCATGTTGCATTTCTAGTCAAGGCAGAATTGAAAAAACTCATGGATGCCAAGTTCATAAGACCAATCCCATACGCAGACTGGATATCTAACTTGGTACCAGTTACAAAGCACAGTGGTCAAATATGGATGTGCACAGACTTTAGAGATCTCAACATAGCTTGTCCCAAGGATGATTTTACTTTACCTAACATTGACATGATAGTGGATCTAACCGCTGGACATCAAATGCTATCACTCATGGATGGCTTTTTAGGGTATAATCAGATAAGGATCACGCCAGAGGACCAACACAAAACATCTTTCACATGTCCTTGGGGCACATATTGTTGGAATGTCATGTTGTTTGGTCTTAAAAATTCTAGAGCAATGTATCAAAGGGCCATGACAACTATCTTTCATGATCTCATCCATAAAACAATGGAGGACTATGTGGATGACATACTAGCCAAGTCAATGCTTCGCAAGGATCGTCTACAAGTATTGGGACCAATGTTTGACATAATGTAGGAATACAAAGTCTGTTTAAACCTAAAGAAATGTACATTCAGTGTCACAGCAGGAAAGCTACTATGGTTCATAGTGTCACATAGAGGCATCAAAGTAGACCCAAAGAAAGTCAAAGCAATATTGGACATGCCTCCACCATCAAACCTAAGGCAACTAAGAGGGTTACAAGGAAGGCTCCAATCAATCAGGCACTTCATAGCTCAACTAGCAGACAAGTGCCACCCATTCCAACATCTACTACACAAAGATATCAAATTCATATGGACAGAGCAATGTGAACAAGCATTCCAAATATTCAAGGACTACCTCCTCAAGTCTCCTATATTGGTGCCACCAGTCCAAGGTAGACCATTGCTTCTATATATCTCAACAACGGAATCAACATTAGGTGTACTCCTAGCACAACATGATGACATGGGTAAAGAAAGGGCCATCTACTATCTAAGAAGAACATTGGTAGGATATGAGCTCAACTATACACCAATTGAAAAGTCATGCCTTGCAATTGTCATCACTTCCTAGAAGCTGAGACATTATATGTTGAGTCACCAAACAAAGTTGATCGCACATATTGCTCCTTTAAAATACCTCCTAAGCAAAGTAGCGCTCACCAGATGACTTGTGAAGTGGGTAATGATCTTAAGTGAGTTTGAGATTGAGTATGTAGACAGAAAGGCCATCAAAATGCAAGTGATCACGGACCAACTAGTAGAGGCACCTATTCAGGACCATCAGCCTATTATTTTTTATTTTCCAGATGAATCCATTATGACACTACAACCAGCAATCGAGGTATGGCAACTATATTTTGATGGATCATGCACGAACCATGGTGCAAGGGTAGGAATAGTGCTTGTCACTCTAGATAATGATACAATTCCAAAATCTTTCAAACTCAACTTCCCCTGCACAAATAACATAGCAGAATATGAAGCACTGGTCATCGGTTTCAAGATAGAAATTCAATGGAGAATCAAGAACCTTAAAGTCTTTGGAGATTCACAGTTGGTCATTATTCAAGCCAACAATGATTATATGACCAAAGATGAGAAGCTAATACCATATAGAGCACAGATGGAAACATTACACACCAAGTTCCATTACATCTTCTTCGAGAAATTTCCACGAGCACAGAACAAATTTGCAGACGTGATGGCTACCATAGCATCATTGATTGATATGCCAGGAAATGAAACAAGATTCCAATTTCTAGTAGAGAAACTCTTGGTGCCATCACATCAATCATCCATCACAAAATCAGCATGCGTCCTTGTTGGTCCTGAAAACCCATGGTACCAAGATGTATACAACTACCTCCAAAATAGTGTCTTACCTCCCAACTTGTCTAGAAACTAGAGAAAGTCCCTAATCTACCAAGCCTCTAGGTATACCATCCTCTCAACTACTTTATATAGAAAAAGTCTAGATGGAATGCTACTATGATGTCTCACTTCCACGGAATCCCAGAGAGCTCTGTACAAGGTACATGAAGGAATTTGTGGAACCCACGAAGGTCAAAATAGCTTGGCTAAGAAGATCATCCACATGGGATACTATTGGACCACAATAGAGACAGATGCACACAAACATGTACAAAGGTGTAGATAGTGTTAGATTCATGGAGACCTCATCCATGCGCCAGCCTAAGAACTAAATCCTATCACATCACCATTGCCATTTTCTATGTGGGGATTTGAACTAGTGGGAAAAATTACACCTTCTTTAGCAAATGGACACAAATAAAGTATAGTAGCAACAGAGTACTTCACCAAGTGGGTGGAAGCAATTCCCCTGGCTTACATAACTGGAAAGAAAATAGCAATGTTCATACTTAAACACATCATCTGTCGATACGGGTTCCCTCAAGCCATCCTGACAGATCATGGTATGCCTTTCCAAAACAAAGATGTCAAAGAGCTATGTGAATGGTTCCATATCAAACAAGGGTTCTCTTCATTTTATTATCCTCAAGGGAATGGCCAAGCCCAAGCTACAAACAAAAAAATTTTGAAAATATTGAAGAAAACAGTGAACGAATCAGGGTGAGACTGGCATTTACAGCTTAGTCCCGCATTATGGGTATGCAAAACTAGAGTGTGAACACCTATAGGAGCCACTCCTTTCTCCCTAGTCTATGGATTAGAGGCATTATTACCCCTTGAATTGGAAATCCCATCCCTAAGGATATCATTGAAGAACCTGATTTCAAATGAAGACTATAGAGTAGCAAGGCTCAATGAACTGGAGTTACTAGATGAAAGAAGACAGCATGTCTTCGACCACTTACAAGGCTATCAGAATCACCTTAGAAGAAACTATCACAAGAAGGTGAAACCATGAACATTTTAGGTAGGATGCCTCATCCTTATGGAAAATCAAAAGAACCAAGAAGAGCGAGTCAAAGCCAGAAAGTTTGAGCCTAACTAGCTAGGACCATTTGTCATTGTCAACTCTACTCAAAGTGGGGCATTCATACTGGCGACACTAGAAGGAGATCAGCTCCCCAGATACATCAATAGCATGCACCTCAAGAGGTTCTACGCTTGAGGTCTCTATGGTTAAGGCACCTATCTACATATCCAGAAAATACCCAAAAAAAAATAAAAAAATAAAAAATGTTACCTTGGTGAAAACCTAGCAATCAGGCACTTTGGTGACAACAAAAAAATCAAAAAAGAAAAAAAAGTAAAGAGAAAAAAAAATGTTCTCTCAGTGAAAACTGGCAAATAGGCACTATTGAGTAGGTACCTTGGTGAAAACCTGGCAAACAGGTGCCAAGTGTTCAAATCCAGCTTCACTATCAATGAACTCCAAGATCAAACGCTTGAGCACACTTCAAATACAAGACTGACTACCCAAGCTATATCCAGAAGCACAAATCCCCTCTAAGCACCAAACACTCATCCATGGTTAGTATTGGTCCACCAAACTAGGGGGCGATTTTAAAATGTCCTAAAAAAATCCCTAAAAATTAGAAAACACAACAAAATCCTAAAAAGATCAAAAAATCAAGAGAAAATCAATACTCAATCAAAAATAATCAAAAACAAATTGCAAAATCCCAAGCAATAAAACCAACTCGGTTATCAAGAGAGCAGAGGATGATCATGCCCAGTCAATCAATGTCACAATCATGAGCTTTGTGAATCAGCATGGGGCTCATCTAACACAGCTTTATCAATCTATCAAACCTATCAGCAAGAAATTGGCGACCAAGCCAATCTATCAAATGTCATAATCATTACCTTTGTGAACCAGCATGGGGCCCATCTGACATAGCTTGATCAGCTACCAATAAGATCACAATAAATCAATCAAACCATATCAATTGTCTTACACATTGATAGATACACTCAAACTAGACAGGTCACTCTTATATGACTAATCTATTGCTAAAACCAGACACACTCAAGCAATCAAGCCAATCAAGCCTATCCAAAGAGTCGAGCCAATCAAGAGAATCCAACTACATCAAGGAACCATCCAAACATGTTGACTAGGTCAATCAGTCGTTCAGATGTCAGTCTATATTTCACGGTTATGTTCTTACGCTACTCCAGGATCCACCTTGTGAGGAGAGTAGCTATGATAGATCATGACTTATTTTCTTTGATTGTTGTTTGTTGAATGTTCACTTCAATTTCAGGGCCATGATGATTTAGGATAAATGTGGTAGGCACTGTCACTTATCTAGCAACTATGCAGTTCCACAATCTGAGCTTAACCCTGGGAAAGAATTGGACATTCCTTCTCTTTTATTTGCTTATTTGGTTTATAGAATCAAGAGCTCGCAGTGCTATTTAAATGGACTCTGAGTGTGTTGGAGTTCTATCTTGGTTTCTATGGTATTTTTCTTTTTTGCAATCAAGAGCTCGCGATGCTATCCAAATGGACTCTAGGGGTGTAGGGGTTCTATCTTGTTTACTTTGGCTTTTTTCTTTATGGAATCAAGAGCTCGCGGTGTTATCCAGATGGACTCTGGGTGCATAGGAGTTCTATCTTGGTTTCCTTTTTTCATTTTTTTTCAGAGAACAAAGCGGTATCTAGATGGTCAATATCTGGGTTCTTTTGGCTCTCTTTCTTTTCAAACAGGGAATAAATATGAACCCAGATGGTCAATATTTGGGTTCACTAAGTTCTCTTTCTATTCAATCTCTCTACTCCTTCCTCTTATCAAGAGTTCGTGGCGGTATCCAGATTGTATGTGATCTCGATGCATTGGTCTCTCTTCGGAATTTTAGAAAATACAAAAAAAAGATGCAATGATTACAAATATTGGAAATAGGGGCAGCGACTTGGGACACTTATCCTTTCTATCAATTCATATCTATCAAAAAAGCAAAAAAAATCCTTTCTATCATTCCATGTCTATTAGATCAATCCTAGAGAACATCTATCCAAACTAAATTCTTTATAATTAACACATGCATTACTCAGATATTTTGTGCATAATAGATTGCATTCATTCCATTTAAGTGTATCAAAAAAATGAAAAAAATATAGTAGTTGCATACATGGTAAATCATAAATTACATGCATCCATAAACATCTCATATAAACATGCATTTCATTTCCACCATCCTGCATAAACATGTCAGTATCATAAGAAAAGTAAATCATCCATCTACGAATCTGCATATTAGAATCATATTGCATATACATTTTTCATCACTTAAAACCAAATCATGTAGAATCATACATATAGCAAGTAAACCAATGCATATCATATCAAATCAATGGTTGCATCTCATATAAATCAAACATCTAAGTAAAATGAACAGTCGCAAGTCTGAAAAAAATAAGGTAGTCAACATATATCAATAAATATCACTGTGTCAGGATACAATAAAGGAAAAGACTCAGAGTATATCAGATCAACATCACTACAAAAATGGCACATGATGCAAAATATGAGAAGCATAAGAATCAGCATGTGCTATCCCCACCCTCGCCAGGAGGTGGACGAGGGGGTGGCATATCAGTAGTCGGTCTCTATGATGAACTAGGAGCCCCCACACCGCTGCTCTATGATCTCTATGATCTTTGCGCTCTACTAGATCTCTGAGAGGCTATATAACTAGGTACTCTCTGCTTAGCTAGAACTGAACCCTCATAATGTCGCCGCCAATACTCAATCTCTCTCTGAGCATCACGCCCAGATCTATAGTACCTATCCAAAACATCCCAATGGGATGCATCCTGTACACTATCAATAAATGATCAAACCTCAGCTTGAGCATGTCGCTCTCTTGCCTCGAATATTGTAACCCTAGCCTCCAACGCAGTAGCATGAGCATCAACAAAAGAAATTCTAGCCTATAAATCTTGTACCTGCTGGGTAAGCCACTCCAACTCTAAGGGATCCACCTCCATACCTCCCATGGCCACATCCATATCTCCCCCCTCAGCCTCATCTCCCAATCCCTCATCTCCCCTCCCCCTCACCACCCATGAGTCATCCTCACTCTCCGAACTCTCCCTGGTACTATTGCCAGTACTGCCACTACCAGTCGAGGACTCATCCTTGCACTCTGCTCATCTGAGGCCTCCACATCTATATCCCCTATCTCCACATCTACATCCTCTATCACCACCCTATCCTCCTCTCTCAAAGCCAAAATAGTACCTATCCGTCAACACACTCTCCATACTAACTGAGGTGCCTCCTCCTCCATCGCCTCCTCATCCTCCAAAATAGTACTCAACCCAACCCTCTGAGTACTGGAATGACCGCCACTGCACCCACCTCTAGTCCTCACTCCACCACTCGCACCCCCAGGACCAGGCTCATCNCATCTCCCCCATCATCTCCCCTCCCCCTACCACCATCTCTCCCATCGTCTTGTCCACCATCTCGGCCTCCAACCCTCCCTCTATCATGGCCACCATCCCTCCCTTCTTCCGGCCAACCCTCCCTCATTGTACCCGATGGTGCCTCCTCATGAGCATCCTAGAAATAGGATGAGAGACATCTATCAGTGTAATTGGTCGAGTCTGGTCCCAATGAGCATCAAACTGGGGACTAGTGTCTGCAAAGAGATCATATTCAAATATCAGTACCACATCAGATAAAGGACAATGTCACATAGATCAGATAGAAGAGTAGTAAGGAAACTAAACAAGAGAGGTGATATTAACAAAATAAACCTACATCTACAGTGGTTGATCACCATGTCCAAGCAACAGGAAGTAACCCTGCAAACTTGGTACGGGCAGCATCAAGAGATACAACACCACCCCAAACGGTAGAGTCCCTCGACCTACAAGAAAAATAAGTAAAAGAATTGGACACACCCTGTCGCTCACCAAACTAATGGAACACCCTGTCGGTGTTTTGAAAATCAATCATGTGAACATGGTCAGTCACATGATCAATCAAATATCTCCACTGCCGGCAAAAGGGAAGATGGATTTCCTCTCCATCCCAAACAAGACAATCTCTATACGGCCTCCATATGAAATAAGGCATCATATCTAGCTACTGACGCCAATACAGAAAATGACCAATATGGATCTGAACAATGGCTCCATCATACATATACACATACAGCCTATCTATAGGCAAAGCACGTGTACCAATAGGATGGTAGATGACTATGTGCTCCCACACCCATATCTGGAGGAGGGTAGCACCATAGCTGAGTAACTTACCATTAAGATAAGCTGCGTAGAACATGTGGAAGTGCATATGAGCCAACATGCATGGCCCCCATGCATAAATAGTATGATCTCAGACCATACTCTGCAAAATAATACCAAAGCCGACAAAAAATCCACGCTACCGACGATCGGGGCATAAGACGCCACAAATCAAACTGTCAAATAGAGTGGATAGCCTATCAAGGCCCAAACCAAATCTGGACCATGGAATATCATAAGCACTAGATAACCCAATCTAATCTTGAGGCAATCTAGAGAGCTTCGTCAAGGCAACAATACCAGAACGGGTGGCATACTCCACAAGCGCACCCTGGATCGAAAGCTGGAGGATGCGGTACACATCCTCCAATGTAACAATACACTCTCTAGTAGGTAACCAAAAAGAGCATGTCTCAAAATGCCAACACTCTACAAGAATGGAGATTAGACCCCTATTGGTCATGATCTCTGGCATGTAGCATATCCAATATAATCCTAAGTCCCTAAGAACTAACCTCTCATCCTCCGAGAGCTGGAACCTGTAAACAAGACCTGTCGGCCTCGACTACCGACAGTGCAAAATCTACCCGGTGAACTGCACACAAAAAAAAATTAGAAAAATATTAGTATTAGTCATACATGAAAGTGCCAGAAACCATAATATGCATAAATTAGACAAGGAAATTAGGCAGACGATTCTAAAAAAGTGATTGTGGCAATAAACACTTCATTTGTGATTCACTTATGCGATTGTGAAACATAATCATCAATTGCAGTAGGTAAAACTCAATTGCAGCAGGCAAACAATAACAGTGCGGTACACTTATCAAATGCGGCACTTGACCGTCAATTGCAGCATTCAAACTACAATTGCGGCAAAACTACAGACGATTGTGGCACAACATGCAAAATTTGAAAAAACAACAATTTTTTGAAGCGAGAAAAATGAGCATTAATGACATGCAAAGTGATAAAACTCATCAAACCTCCCATGCCAGCTAGTCTCTGATACATCCAGACTTGGTCAGATATGTGTGTAACTCTCGGTAAGCCCGCCATCGCACGAAATAGGAGAAAAAAGCAAGAAAACTAAGCCCAAACTCGCCAAGGTTCTGAGAGATCCAAGAAGGCAAAGTGGCAAATGAATGGCTCTCTTGGCTATTTATAGGGGTTCCCATGAACCCTAATTTCACTAGAAGGTCCAACTTTTCTTCCCGGTCCCAGAAACTTTCACACTCAATATCAGGGGCAATATAAGGCATTTTTTAAATCAGTCAACTACCCAGATTCAGAAATTGTGGTTTCAACAAATTAACGCTCATGTCGAGACTTTTTGCTCAAATTTATTGAGGGGGCATAAATACACCTACTATCATTGGGGCAAGCTGGGGTAGGATCAAAATCAAGAATCTTTGGCACACAGCGACAAGTCACATCGCATCAAAGAGGGGCAAATGTAGACACCCAAAAATGGACAGGCTTGCGACTTTACATTAAAAACACTTATTTGCATCTATTAATTAATGGTTTTTTAATCATTAATTAATCATCTATTTTCTTCTAGATTCATTCCCCAAATCATCTAATCAAATTCCCAAAATTAATTAAATAATTAATTTTATTTAATTAATTAATTAACCTTAATTGATTAATTACCATTAATTAATTAATTAAATTCAATTTCCTATAGTTTAAATTCAAATGTTTAAACTTACTAATTAAATTATTCCAATTAAATTAATTTAATTTCATTCAATAAAGTAATTCTAAATCAAAAACAATTCAATTATCTCACATGTTGAAAACTTTAATTAAATAAATGAATATTTAATTCATTTATCTTCAAAGAGATAAATCCAATCAGATCACATGGGTAACTTCACCCACCTCTTCAGTTCACATGGGTAACTCCACCCACCTCTTCAGTTCTAAAAGGTAACTCACAATTAGCTCTTCAGTCAACCAAACTCTATCTCTTTACCAAATGAAGAGGTGGATTTTACTGATGGCTTCTCTAGTTCCCTTTGATCTCAACCATTCATCTCCCTATCTCTAGGATTGATCTTAACCGTTCATTTCATCCTCAATTCCTATATAATAAACCCTTCATAACCATTTGAAGGATCTAGGATTTCAAGCTCTCATGCGCCATTACTATGTCAGTTTGGTTCTAGCATTCAAGCCATCTTGCGATCACACACACCTTTCAATTAGCAAATTCTTGACACTTCTCAAGTCATAGACGCTGCCCATGCCAATACTGAGCATCAAAAATAGCATTTTGGAAGGAGTAGAGTAGCTTCAAGCACTTTGGGGTTTGCATTCATTTGTTTTCCTTTCATTGCTTGTACATTTTATTGGTTACGTTTCAAGTTATTCATTTTAGTAGTTATTGTGTACTTGATTTCTAAAATTGTAAAAACTATTTCTACTAACCCTTGCCTTTGGAAAGCTTGGGAACCACGGATCATGAAAGAGGAGGCGTACAGATATATAGATAGACTTATGATCCTAGGACACCTCAGCATAATGTGATTGCAAAAATAAGATAGAACTATACTAGATGTGGCCAGAAATATGTTGCTTGAAGGTAATGTATCTCATATGCATTGGAGAGAAGCAGCTAGTACTATTGTCTACACTTTGAATAGAATTTAGATCAAAGATGGTATTGATAAGACACCCTAAGAACTTTGGTTTGGTTATGCTCCTACTGGAAAATAATTCAAAATATTTGGTAGCAAGTGTTATATCAAAAGAGATGATGAAATTGGGAAGTTTGATGCTAGAAGTGATGAAGAAATTTTCCTTGGTTATTCTACTAGAAGTAAGGCTTACAAATGTTTCAATCTGAGATTGCAGAAAATAGTTGAAAGTGCTAATGTAAAAATTAATGAGAGGTTTCAGATTGAGATCCCAGAGAATCAGGATAATACTAAAAATCAAGAGACAGAACAAATTCTTGAGATTAAGAAATGCTTGGATGAGCCTATAGAAGCACCAAAGACACCAAGGTATGTTAAGATGAATCATCCTAAGAATTAGATTATTGGTGAAATTAACAAGGGCATGATGACAAGGTCTAAACCTAGAAATGAGCTTTGTTTGATTTTGCAAGTAGAACCTAAGACTACTGATGAGGCATGTAAAGATGAATATTGGATTAAGGAATGTAGGAATAATTAGATCAAATAGAGAAAAACAATACTTGGGAATTGGTTCCTAGACCTAAGGAAAAGAATGTAATTGGAACTAAATAGGTTTTCAGAAGAAAAAAAATGAATGAAGATGGCATGGTTGTAAGAAATAAGGCTAAATTGGTCTACAAGGGCTATTCACAATAGAAAGGTATAGACTTTGAAGAAACATTTTCAACTGTTGCGAGGTTAGAGGTAGTGATATTGTTCATTTCTTTTGTAGCACATAAATACTTTAAGGTATATCATATGGATGTGAAGCCTACATTTCTGAATGGTGATCTAGAGGAAGAGGTCTACATTGAGCAACCTGATGGTTTTCCTTTGATAGATGATGAAGACATGGTTTACAAATTGAAGAACATGTTGTATGGTCTGAAACAAGCTTCTAGGGCTTGATATGCTCGGTTAGACAGGTATTTATTACATCTTGGTTTCAAAAAAGCTAATGCAGATAATAATCTATATTTGAAAACTTGTGAAGATGGAATCTTGATTGTTGAAGTGTTTGTGGATGATATGATCTTTGGAGGCAATGATGAATTGAGTAAAAAATTCTCCAAGGAAATTAAAAGTGAATTTTAAATGTCTATGATTGGTGAAATGAAGTTCTTCCTTGGTTTGCAAATTAATTAAAGTAAACATGGTCTTTTAATTTCTCAAACCAAGTATCTTAAGGAGTTACTAAAGAAGTTTGGAATGGAATATTGTAAACCTGTTGGAACACCCATCGTTAATGGATGCAAGATTACTACTACTGATGAATCTCAAAGTTTTTTTCAGACAAAATATAGATCCATGATTGGAGGTTTGATGTAGTTAACTCACACTAGACCAGGCATAGCTAGTGCAGTTTGAATTGTTGTGAGGTTCCAAGTTGATCCTAAGGAGACTCACCTTGCTGGAGTTAAAAGGATAACCAGTCTTTCTGATACACAAATAAGGAGTGTATGATGTATGATAGTATGCAAGCACATATCTGTGTAGAGAAATGAGTGTATACCTTATTTCTAAGGTTTTTGGATCTTATGTTGGTATTTGCATTATTTTGGTAAAGACTGGTTACAGAGCAGTGACAGAGGATTATGATAGAGATGGTCTCTGAGTTTTTGGGATAACTTGGAAGCAAGCATGATTTATGACATGAGAGCTTAAGGAATGATAAAAGATACATAAGAGAAAATTCTTTGTGATTCTTGGGTTTTTGGATTACTGTTGAAGTCGGCTGAGGCGTGTGGACTAGCAAAGACCTATTTGGGGCCGACTAAAGAGATGTAACGCGCTTAATGATTGATGCACATGATTTATGGATCTTGGCATGTAACTTATGTTTTGTAATTTTTAATTACTTGTGTAAGGTACCATGTGTATCTTAACAAGGGTCTATGTAATTTTTTGTGCATTAGGGAAGTCTTAACAGGCCTACCTAATTGCTTATTGTAACTTATATAAAGGCAAGAAGTGTCTTGATGTGTAAATGTATGATGGATGTATTGGATGCTACGAGCATGTGGATCCTGGATGTAGAGTAGAGATTATGTTTGTAATGCACTTCATTGGAACTGTACAAAAAAAGAAAGTTTATATCAATTAGTTCACTATTATAAGTATACTTTTATACTTCTCTTTGGATAGTGAGTCCAAAAGGTGGGTTTAACCTTCAGAAGGTGTTTTTAACCTTCACTTTGAGAAGTGTGCTCAGGCAGTGAGCTCATCATTTCATTCGACTCCTAACAGGGTTGAGAAGACTCCTAACAGGGTCTCTCCTTTAATAGGGGCTTGTACTGGATGTAATAATCAGCTCCTACCAGGGCTAGATCTCCTAATAGGGATACAATATTTCTAGTGCATTATTTTGTGGGCTCCATCCCCACCAGGGTTTTTCCCTTAACAGGGTTTCCTCACCAATAAAATGATGCAGCAACTTCTAGAGGTCATAACTTTTGATTCGAATGTGGGTTTTTGTTAAAATTTTACAAGAAAATGCGCGACGAGGAAGAGTTAATGGAAATTCAAACTCACCTAGCTCTGTTGGTGGCCATTTTGACATCTTTTTGGGACCTTGAAGTTTTATCTCGACTTCCAAAATTAGCTTTTTCTATTTCTTTCCAATTTGTTGAGTTTTGCTTTTGTAATAAATCTGAAATCATGTTTTTGATTTCGTGGATTAGTTGGTAATTCATCTTGCCTTAGTTGAGAGATTTTCTTGGGAAAAATCAAGATTCCTAGGATGAGTTTTAAAAGTTACCAAAAATGGAAAAAAAATCTATTTTTCTCAAAAATCTACCAAATATGGTAATTTTCAGAATTGTAATAAGTAGGAGTTTTCTTTCGTTGTAGAGGTAGAGTGGATTGGACGCAGTTAATGAGAATTTTAGGTTCTGTTATTCTGGCATTGTGTTATTTTCTCTAAATTGTTGTTTCTATGGTTTTGGTCTACATCATAAAATACTTGTGTTATGGTGTTGTTCTTGAAGTGTTCAGATTTGCATTAAGTATTTTTTTTAAGATTAAAGTTTAATCATTTGGCATACAACTGATTCACCCCCTGAGTTGTATTATTCCTAACAATGCCCTAATATCCATATATATAGACATAAGAAATTAACCTAGTTGGCAAAAGAAAGACTACAAATGTAGAACTCCCAATTTATTTACTCCATAGATTCTCACCTATATCTAGCATAATCATGGTGTCCAATGCCTTCATTTAAAAAATAAGAAAATAAATTTTATTTTAAATAAAGAAAGTATCTAATCATTCCTGGATCCCAACAGAATGTTGGGCAGGGTAGTAAGCATTAAAAAAACTAAGTGATTTCACTACTAGAACAACCTTGAAAAAGAATGCATGAGAAAAAATAATGGATTATAGATGCCTACATCTATCCAAAATGTGGATAGCTAAGGCATGTGATTTTTTTTATGAGTGTTGGCTAGAGAATGAAGCTCGTGATTAGTCCAAGGATCTGACAAGACAATAAAATATAAAAATTCCTCTATATAATGATACTCTCTGCAACTAGCAACCCTTCTACAAACTCTTCAAGAGAAATTTTTTGCAAATATGAGATTTGACTATTCTACTGTAGAGATTCAATTATCATCAAAATCATATGTCAATCAGAAAGACAATTATTGATTCATGAGTAGAAATTGTAATTAATCATGAAAATAATTGGGAACACTTTTAACATTTCACTCCATAGATATTTTGGAAAATATAATCAACATAAAATCAAAAACATACTTGAATATGACAATTCTTATTTAAATACTTCCCAAATTTTGTCCTTCAAAATAAACATTATTGTTGTTTTTAAGTTTGTAAAAGATACTAAATACACATTTTCCTTAACTTTGTATGAGAAAAGAGAACAAAAGAGTTCACAAAATCAACAACAATTTAAACATTGTGGAGATGCTAAATAATTTTACATGTGGACAGAGTAAATGAAGTTCAAAAAAATTGGTAGGTAGAATAATAGAAGGGTTTCACTATAAATAGAACAACCATCAGTGCATTAGATCTAGAATAACTAAAATATGTGTAGTGTTTAAAAAGTGCAATTGTTTATAGATAATCGAAGAAAACTATTTAGTTCATAATTCTGCAATCATATACAACATACCAAAAAAATTAGATGTCAAGAAAGATATATTGCTTTGATTATAATGAGAAATAAAATAAATTATGAAATCTTCATCTCTCAAGAAAAACAATCATATTGTAATCCATTGAAGAAGGGCAGAAAGTAGCCAAATGCTACGAGTAATCAATCTAGGATGGTTATTATTGCGAGAAAAGATATATAGGCAAGTGTACCATATTCTACTCATTGAACTTTCAGCTATAGTTTAATTAACTTCAATATTTTAGGATTTTATTAGATTGGCTAAGCAAAATAACTGAAACACAAACCCTCACCTCAAGGTGTTGCACAAATTGTATCACATACCCAACAATATCCAGCTCTACTTCATTCTAGTTACAATAAAGTAGAAATGGAAACTTTCCATCAACTAAGTGCCTAAGAAAAATGTAAAGCCACACCCTGAGAAGATCAGCTAATCCTCGAATATCTAGTTGTTATACTGCCAATGGCATGTGTGCAAAATGTAAAAGCACAAACAAGGCACATACTCAACTTTTAGGAATGCCACTTGCACTCCAAATGCAAACACTATTGAACATATTTTTATTTTTGATTTTTCACTCTCCTTCCTGTGATTCGTAGAAATTGATTTTTCTAAAAAAATGAAAAACCAAAGGAAAGTAACACAATAGAGAAATAGCAATAGACCAGACACGTGCAAGGGGAAAATGCTTCGATAAACATGTGATAAATTATGCCATTTTTTTCAAAAAAAAAAAGGCAAAACCCACAGGAAAAAATGGAAATGACCAATCAGAAATTAGCAATTAATTATAAAAAAATTCACTTAAATAAAAATATTGTCAAAGAGCTTAGGTTATGTGAATTATGCATGTTCCCTAAAAATTGGATTAATAGGAAAAGTCTAAGTGAAAACATAAGTCTTCCACCTAGAAAGGAAAGGATTAATTTAATACTTAAAAAACATACTATTGATACTAATCTATAACAACTAAAATTTATGCACTTAAAAATACATAGATTTCAATTTTTTTTTTTAAATCTTTAAATCTAAGATTCTTCATGAGTGTTCCTTAAGGTTTTTTTTACCATTAGATATTAAATAGAAATAAATCATTTTTCGTGGTATATGAATGAATGAATCTACCTTGTTATATGATGTTACTCATAATTTTGAATTAAATTCTATAGACATAATTAATATGAGAAGGTTATGATATTTATTGTATTGATTTTTTTAACAATTATTTATTTTCATAAATATTTGTTTGAGATTCTTTATTAGAATTTTTATTTTTTAAAAATTATATATATATATATATATACACAGAGTTTTATAGAAATAAAAATTAATTCTAGTAGTGATGTAGGAGCATCTTAGGTTCTTGGAAACCTTGCATCAACTAAAAAGATTTCTCTTCTTGTCTATTTTCTATTATGTTCCAGTTGGGCAGTTTTGGGTGTTTTGAGTGGCGGTCGATCTGTGTTTTTTATCTTGTATTACGATTGTGACAACATGTTTTTGGCGTCATCCTAGAGCTTATCCTACTATCACATCTCATTTGGTTTCATCACACGTAAGTTGTCATATTCTTCACATATCTGTCATGTTCTTCGTATTTCTGGTTGGTGGTTGGGTTTTCCAATCATTTTACAATCTTCTAGTTGGTTTTCTGAGCTCGATCATGTCAGCTAATCATTATGCTAGAGGCTGACATTTTTGTGTGGTCGCATCTCTTAATTCTTTCATTGGAGGTTATTATTTAAGATTTGGGTCCTGGCCTATTTGGTTAAAAATATTAACTCAATTCTTGGGTAATGTGATCTTTTGAAGGCCAACTTGATGTTGCGATGGATTTATAAGCTCATGGACTTGTTCCTATGGAGCAGGATGATCTCATAAGATTATTTGGCTTAGCTTGGGTAGGGTTTTAAGGGTTTTGAGTGTAATAAGGCATGTATGCTTGGCATGTATGACTGGCATGTGAAACAACATGTTACAGATCTGTTGTAATTGATTTTCCTATGATAATAAAAGGTTGAATCTCTTATTCTATGTATTTTGTCTTGTTTTCTTTCGTTGTGTTGTGTTGGCTGAAACGATAGACTGATCTCTTTGAGGTTTCTCCATCCTTGACTACGTCAAGTAGAAAACTTTAAATGAATTTTATGAAACAAAAATAATTGATACACATGTGTATGTGTATGTGTATGTGTATGTGTATGTGTATGTGTATGTGTATGTGTATGTGTATGTGTATGTGTATGTGTATGTGTATGTGTATGTGTATGTGTATGTGTATGTGTATGTGTGTGTATGTGTATGTGTATGTGTATGTATGTATCTATATGTATATGTATATGTAGGAATATACATATATGTATATGTGTGTGTGTATGTGTGTGTGTGTGTGCATAACTATATATACATAAATATGTGTATATATATATGGATGTGTATACATACATATATACATATAAATATAAATATATACATGCACATATACATATATATGTACATATACATACATACATACATATATATATTCATATTTACTATATTTACATTTATATTGATTGTTGTAATACGTAATTGTAGGGAACAATTGATCATGAAGGTAATCACTAGGGAAGAACCAATAGAAGTAATTATGAATAATGCTATAATAACTACCTTTATGTGTATCATTGTACCTATGCATTAAATGTGAGATTGATAGATTGTCATCTTATCATATAATATTTTTTAATATGTTTGGAAAATATATGCTTTCATTTATGATATTTAATATTATTTAAGTTATTTACTTTAATTACTTATATAGGATAAAAAAATTATGGAATTATACCCTTTTTTTCCTTATACTTATATATTAAAAATATGGATAGAAAATTTCTTGATTTTTATTGTCATATTTTCATCCTCATTGGATTTAAAATTATAAGGTTGTTATCAGATTTTGACAATCCATTAAAATTCATGAGTATGCTTTTGGTTTTGATTGTGTGAATAATTTTTAGCATCAATGTTTCAGATCATATTTTGTGATCCATCATCAGGATGTAAGAGAAATCAAGACATGCAAAAAAATGCAAGAGTATGGACCTCTTACATCCGAACAATGGATCACAAAGTGTGATCCAAAATATTGATGCTAAAAATTGTTTACACAATTTCAAAAGCAGAAGCATACTCATATGAATTATAAGGCTATATATTTTATCTCTCTTTCATTTTATATTTAATGATATAAACAAGCCATTATGTACTCTTCAATATTGACTATGTTTTAGTGTTTTGATGTTAATATCATTTCTGTTAACAATTTTAATAATTCTATTCATTGCACTAGATTGTGGAATAAATTTTCTGCATTAGGCACATTTGATATTGTTGCATAGTTAATTGTGAACATGATCAAGAATATTCTCATGCCTAATTCAACACATGTTTGAAAATGCATGCATAGCTTAAGTTCACTTAGTTGAGCCTTATTTGAGATGAATTTAGTTTTTTTTAGTTTAGTTGGGCTCCATATTTCCTTTTTAGGTCTAATTTGCATAACATGCGAATAAGCTTGCATATTATGCATTAGTTTTCATATCTTCTTGTGGAAGGTATTTTTATTTCACTGTTTGATCCTAGAGGTTTTTGTGATGTAAATTTCAACACGATATCAGAATTGTGTAACTTCAACACTATTAAATTCATATATGCATATGTATATGCTAAATTATTATAACAATATTATTCATTTTTTTTGGCTCGGTAATAATAATTTTTTAATTTATAATTTAAAAGTCTATAATCATTCTACAATAAGCATTAAAATTTTCATTGAACAACTCTAAATAGGAATTAAATTTATTCCCTTCTTGACACCTAACCCCTATCTCTAATAGAGTTTGCATCACAACACCACTATGAACACCCTAAAATCTTCCCCCCGGCATCATTCACAATTACATTACAGAGGATCAAAAAAACTTCAAAATATACACCCACCCACCTCTTTGTAAATTGAAATTAGTTCTAATTAAACCCAAATAATCTACTAAAATTTACATTAAAAAATCATAGAGATAAGCAAAAAACATTATCACCCAGGTCCTGGGAAGTAGTTCAAATTGTGTCGACGTTGTCCACGGCTCCATCACCACTTCATTTGCAATAATTTAGGCTCCTCTGGCCCTTGCAATCTTGTGCCTTATCCTTAGTGAACAAATCCTTCTCAGTGCCTTCATGCCCATTAAACCTGGCCTCTGTTTCATCTCTTCCAACTTTGCTTCAACTTCCATCAAATCCAAAAACAAATATAGTGCCTCCCATTCCTGCCTGGCTTCCTTAACTTGTTCCACTCTAATTCTTTCATGTAGCCTCCAAATAAAAGGAATGAATCTCTCCTCAACAAATCATACTCATATTCTACTCCTTCACTAAAATCCATGCCCTTTCCTAGCATCACTCACTCGAGAATGAACTCCATCGTGACAAGAAACTCAACATGTACAATTTCTTCCTTAATTTTCCTCACATTTATCATTGGTTCTCCTAACTACAGCCCCCATCCCATAACTATGGAGTATACATCTATTTTAGTTTGGTGCTTGTTTATTAGCTAGTCAAATATAGACCCCAAGATGCATTTCACACATTTGGTTAACCTTTCATCCTTGTACAAAAACAGTCCTTCCAAGCACTTCTTTGTCACTAGTCTAAAAAATGGATTTTCTTGTTTGGTAGATTTAACTATGAAAGAAGTCTTCATTGGCTCCATCACAAAATTCTCTACATCTTCCATCAACACCATTACTTCTAGTCTCTTCACTTGTTATGGAAACAATCACATCTATTGGAATATTTAACATATTTCTCACTACACTCTTGCATTTACTATGTTGTCCTTCTATTTAACTCATCATCTGTTTGGCCTGTTGAGTTTCATTCTCTCATCAACCTATACGTCGTCATTTCCCCCTCCACCAACTTTTTAACTGCATGAAGTTAAAACGGATAAATCATTTAAATCATCACATGCTAAGTTTAAAAAATCTTCAATTTTAATTTTATCTTTCCTTTCAAAAGACAAGGCCCAATTCGAAAAACAATCTTATATTTTGCTTGCTTCACATGTGTCAGCTTAAAATCACTTAAATATCTTAACTCCTCTTGATGCAGTCATAGTCAGAGTTTATATTGCCATAAATGATAAAGAGTTAAGTAGTGTATGATTTTGATGTTGAACTGATGATAGGTTGACCAGTTATGATGCTATCATTGATGTCAACTTAGTGTTTTTTAGTTTATTGTGTACCTGATATGCTAATGTATGTTCAAGAGATTGAATTATGAGTTTTAGAATGAATTGGAGTGTGTGATCATACATGAAGACTATGTGATGTATCCAGATTTTATATCTATGACCGCAAAGGTTTATCTTATGTATTGTGTGATTTATGATTTATTGAAGATTGACAGGTTAACAGGAAGAACAAGATGTTGCACAGGAAGAATGATATGATGATTTTGTCAACAGTGTTTGGGTTAAAATGTTTTGGTCATAATATGTGTATCTTGTATATGTCATGAGGTTGTGGTTGTTAATATATTCAGATTTCTACCTAGGGTTTGCAATCTATAGATTTTCTTTTAAAACTAAGATATAGGTCCTTACATAAATATAGAAGAAAGGGGAAAGATAATATCTGGTTTAAAATATGTTGTATAATCTCCTTGATAATATGTCTTCTAAGTCTTCTATAATTCACTTCTCCAAGTCTGTTATGATTTTCTTTAGGTCTGCTATATTCCCTTAATAAATGAATGTGACATTAGGGTGAATCGTGACTTTTATGGATCATATTAAAGGTCTTCTTGTTTGTTGTTATGGTGTGAATTATGGGAAGACATTTTGTTTTTTTTATGCTTTCCCATATTCACAACATAACCCAATATTTATATGAATTGAAGAGGTGACTTCCCAACATGTAAGGTAGTCGACTTGCATATGCAAGTCGGCATTTAATAACCAATATTTGTTCAGCTGAAGACTTTGTTTTAAACAAATCGGTCCTTATAAAATATGCAATTTGTCCCTCCTTTTATAATATTATATTTAATGAGAAAGTCATCCCACTTCATAACAGGTATAATATCCAAATTTAATTCGTCCCTCAGATATGTATAGCATATTGATCTTTTCAAAAAGACCACAAATACTAACACTCCCTATTGGTCTCGAGGTAAGATCAAATAAATCTCATAATGTAATCACCAGATCTTTATCATTCTAGATTTCATTATTAATGAATATGGAACCATTAAAGAAAACATAACATAAGATAACATAATATATTCATCATGTATTTAAACCTAATGTAATCAATATGATTTAACCATCCTCATGATGTCCAAACCTTTGTAATATCATCTACTACATGATATAAGCTTATTCAAACATCATTCACATGTAATGAGAGGTAAGAACCATGATGCAAACAATAATCACATATATATCTCAACTTTATGTAGACAATAGATCTCAAATCTATTTAATCAACATAACAATAGACCTCTAATCTATGTAACAATAGATTTTTGTAATCATAAGAAGCATCATCAAAACTTTAATAATGGAAGCATCTTCACAAGATGTAAATTCAAATGAAACACTAACCTCAAAGTGTATATCTCCTCTTAATGAGATCCCATCCACAAGCTCTCAGAGTCACATCCATAAGTTCTCTGAAAATAGTCTTCATTGGTGATTCTATCCAAGAGCCTCAGCGCTCAAATATGCAGGAGCCTCAATGCCTAGATATGAAAGTGTCTCAACACTCAAATATGCACAAGCCTCAACGCTCAAAGGTGAAAGATCCTCAACACTCAAATGTGCAAGAGCCTCAACACTCAAAGGTGCAAGAGCATCAATGCTCAAAGGTGCAAGAGCCTCAACGCTCAAATATGCATGAGCCTCAACGCTAAAATATGCATGAGCCTCAATGCTCAAGGTACAAGAGCCTCAACACTCAAATATGCACGACCCTCAATGCTCAAAGGTGCAAGAGCCTCAATGCTCAAATATGCACAAGCCTCAACACTCAAAGGTGCAAGATCCTCAACGCTCAAATATGCACGAGCCTCGATGCTTAGATATGTAAGAGCATCAGTGCTCAAATATGCTCATTAGCCTCAACGCTCAAATATGAAATATCCTGCAAGTATGTTAGTATAACAAAAATACTCATATTTTCAAAACATAATAATCATTACTTAGATTTAACATAACGAAGAATCATATTCTCAATGGAGAAAATGTTTAATTTATAGCAAGTGATGTTAAAATCTTAGAAAGAGATTATAACATGACTTTTAAGTTCATGAAGGCCCATATATGAACTCTCTCTTAAGATGAAGGCTAAAGGGGTTCAGATTCTACAATGATTTTTTTGATAGACTCTCCCTCTCTATCCATTATAGGGAGAGCTTGATGATCTCTCTTTCTTTTGTTCCTAAGGTTTCTTTCTTTTTTTGTTTTATAATAATCACAGCTCTTTAAAATGACAAAGTATCACACTTCTTAGTTGTCAAATTCTCTTAGCTTATTATTATTATCTTACACTAATGCATATATATGATGGAGTGCTACTAACAGGATTCTCAACCACCATCTTTCTCAATCTAATAGTTCATCTTCTAATTAATTGGTTGTTGATTATAAGCAACACACTCTTTCAATTGATTAGCAATGTTAAAATAACTACTGAAGTGATTTGATGTCTCAACTAATCCTATATGAATAGAGTCAATAATAATCAGTATTTATGATAAACATAATCATTAGTCTTATTCCCACATGAATTAACATGTCAACTATCATTTTTCCCTGTGATGGTACAATACTCATATACCTAGTTTTGTTGTTGCTAACCATAGCCAGTGATAATTATCATTACTAATATATCAAGTGGTGTTGATATTCCATTATGTACCATTGTTCCTTATCACTGAGTTATCATTGTTATATTATATCCAATACTTCTTTGTCCAGAACAAATTAATAATTTTGTGGTGTTTGATTTGATTGTTAGAATTGATTTCTCCAGCACGTCATGTATATATTTCCCTTGACAGGGACATGACTTTCACAAACTAATTGATGTCATTTTATTTATATTAATCCTTTACATTAATTCATGCAAGAAAAAGTGGTTGTCCATTATTATCCTAATGTCTCTAACTCCATTTCATCGCTGCTTTATTCTTGGTCACTGTTACTTTACATAAGTGGATCTCATTATCTTGATTAATAAATATATGGCTTGGTCATACTATTTTTGTGTTTAATAGTCACTTCCTTATTACAATTAATTCTATATAGTGGAATTTGTCCAGCCTTTATAATAGATTTTCCTTTTGAGAAATAATTAGCAATCCTTTCATTTCTTCTAAAACATACCTTCCAATTCTTTGAATTCTTTATTAACACTACATATTTTTGAAGTATGTAGATGTTTAAGATTTATCCTAAAATGAATGAAACATGTTTTTTTCATGGAGTAGTTTACATGAGTTAAATGTAGATGTAATACCCATAGGCCCAATTTGGAGGTTTTAAAAGATAAGATTGAATCCCTTAAATCTGAATGATCTTTTTCCCACCATGGCTCTGATACCATGTTAATATATTCAGATTTCTACCTAGGTTTTGCAATATATGGATGTTCTTTTAAAACTAAGATATAGGTCCTTACAGAAATATAGAAGAAAAGGGAAAGATAATACCCAGTTTCAAATCTGTTGTAGAGTCTCCTTGATGATGCCTTCAAGCTCCTGTAATTCAATGTTTTATGTCTACTCCAGATCTGCTATATTTCATCTTCTAAGTCTTCTATAATTCGCTTCTCAAAGTATGTTATGATTTTCTTTAGGTCTTCTATATTCCCTTAATAAATGACAGTGACTTTAGGGAAAATCTTGACTGCTATGGATCAGATTAAAGGTATGCTTGTCTTCTATTATGGTGCAAATTATGGTCAGACATGTTATGTTTCTGATGCTTTCCCATATTCACAGCATAACCCCATATTTATATGAATTAAAGAGGTGACTTCCCAAAATGTAAGGTAGTCGACTTGCATATGCAAGTTGTCATTTAATATCCAATGTTTGTTCAGCCAAAGACTTTGTTTTAAACAAGTCGGTCCTTATAAAACATGCAATTTATCTCTCCTTTTATAATATTATATTTAATGACCAAGTCATCCTACTTCATAATAGATATAATATCCAAATATAAGTGGTCCCTCATAGATGTATAGCATATTGATCTTTTTAAAAATACCATAAATACTAAAAGTGGTTGCGACCACATCATGTTTTGATGATCGGAAGGCAAAGTTTCAAGTGACAGGATATTGTTCAGCAGAGAACAGTCAGTCAAATCCTTGACTTGTGATGATGCATTGTATTTCTGTGAGTCTTTATGTGTTTGATAGATTATGGTGATGTTGTTGATCGATGAGGATTGATGAGTTGGCATGTTTGTGATCATTTGTATGAAAGAATACATTCCTATCTTATTCAAATTGGTTTTGATAGAACAAGTGATGATAGTAATGTGTACCTTAAATTTGAAGGAGGCAAATTATTGTTAGCTGAAGTTTTTGTTAATGACATAATATTTGGAGTTAGATGAGATGATTCTAGATTTTTCAGAAGAGATGAAGAAGGAATTGAGATGTCAATGATTGGAGAGATCAAATTCATCAAGTCACTACCTAAGGATACTTTTGATTACCTTAGAGGTAAGATAGGGATTATGTCCCTACCTAAAAAGAACTAAGATGTTGTAGGTGCATCAATCCAGTGGATTTATAGTTATATATTTCACTATGGATTAAGGATCATGGGACTAATCCTTACGAGAATCAGTCAAATAGAGAAGAAGACAGTTGCAATAGATGATGTATTGGACTTATCGTGCCTTTTGGAATTGTTGTCAAAGGGGGAGATGAACAAGAGATGAATATGAGGTGAAGTAGTAAATAAGAGATGACTAAGAGACAACCTCACATCAATATCAGAGAACAGAAAAGATGTATCATCTAAGGGAGAGAAGTTTGTGATATATGGATCAGCTAGATTATTTCTTGGTATTGTTGGTGTTTCCATCAATGAAAAAGGGGAAGATTGTTGGTATAAATGAAGAAGAGTTAAGTAGTGTATGAGTTTGATGCTGAACTAATAATAGGTTGATCAATTATGATGTTTTCATTAATGTCAACTTAGTGTTTGTTGGTTGACCATGTACCTTTTATGTTAATGTAAGTTCAAGAGATTGAATTCTAAGTTGTAGAACGAATTGGAGTGTGTGATCATACATGAAGACTAAGTGGTGTCTCTAGATTCTATATCTATGACCACAAAGGTTTATCTTATGTATTGAGTGAGTTATGATTGATTGAAGGTTGGCAGGTTAACAGGAATATTATGATGTTGCACAGGAAAAATGACTTGATGATTTTGTTAACACTATTTGGATTTAGATGTTGTGGTCATAATATGTATATCTTAGATATGTCATGAGGTTTTGGTTGCAATCGCATCATGTTTTGATGATCGGAAGGCAAAGTTTCAAGTGACAGGATGTTGTTCAGCAAAGAGTTAAAGGTGTTCTTGAGAACAATCAGTCAGATCCTTGACTGGTGAAGATGCATCATGTTTCTGTGAGTGTTTATGTGTTTGATGGATTGTGGTGATGTTGTTGATCGACGAGGATTGATGAGTTGGAATGTTTGTGATCATTTGTGACTGGATTTATTGGAGGTTGTGCACGAACATTGAAGAATGTATTTTGGTTTGAATTTTCTTTGTCAAATCGATGTGAGATGAATTAGAAGGCCAGCCTGAGTTTTTTAGAAAGTGTTCTAGATCTGTAACACACTTTAGTGCTTTCTCATTGAGTGGGAAAGATTGTAAAACATTTTGTAAGGTGGCTAATTTCTCTAATGAACTTTTATTATTTAAATATATAAAATGATTAAATATACAAGTGTAGGTCACGGAAGCAGAGGTGTGATTGAGAAGATTAAGAAAAGAGAAGAGTATCTACATGGGTAGCAGAGATTGAGCTTGAACTGGATCTGTATTAGAAAAGGAAGTGCTACTTTCTCAAATCATTTACTTGTTGATTTCTAACACCTTCATCAAGATAAATCCCTTAATCGAATAGATCTTAATAGGTCTGAATTGTAAATCCTTTAACAGGTTGATTCTTTAATTAGGGTTTGAAATCCTTTAACCAAGTTACTTCTAATAGGGTAAAGCTCCTAACAGGGCTAGAGGTAAATCCCTTGAGTGGGTCACTCCTAACAGGGTCTTTCTCTTAACCAGACAATATTGTAAGCTTTTAACAAGGCTAAGCTCTTAACTGGGTGTACTTCAGAAGAGTGTAGATTTTAGTGGGTGTCATCCCCATACATGGTTTTTTCCAGTTGGGTTTCCAGGAGAAAAACTTTGGTGTTATTATGTTACATTATTGTGGATGTTTATTCTTATTGCTTAAGTTTTTCATGCAATGAATTTTTATTGATGCAAGTGGTTGAATGGTTAATGAAAAGTTGGAATTGTTAGATTACTGATTGACCCCCCATCTCAGTAATATTGGACCTGATAATACTAACAATTGTATCAGATCCTAGGTCCTATTTTTGGTAAGCCTAACAGCTTGAGAAAAGATCAAGTGATGAGGAAGGAGCCTCCCAAGTTCTCTAAGGACAACTACTTTGTGTGGTGTGACAGACTAAAGTTATACCTAAAGGGTATGGGACCACAATACTGGATACATGTCACAAACAACTATATCACCCTTGTTGGAACTCTCACTGTAGATGAACTAAAGTGACAAAAACAAGATACTCAAGCACATGAAGCCATTGAAAGTACCCTATCTGATGTTGAATATGTTGATGTTCATGAACTAGAGATTGCCTACGATATTTGGGAAAAGTTGAAACTTATCTATGGTGGAGATATTCATGTGAAGAAAGCTAAGGAAGACCGTCTTAGAGGAAAATATGATGACATGAAGATGGTAGAAGGAGAGAATATTGGAAAAAATGACCTAAGAATAAAAGAAGTGATTAGTTCTATTAAAGGTGTTAGTGGAACTATTGAGGAAGATACTATGGTAAGTAAAATGTTAAGAACTTTATTTCTTTCTTATGCCATTAGAGTGTCTTCTATAAATGATTTGAGAACATTTGATAATGTTACTATCGATGGACTAATTGGTAAGATTATTGCATTTGAGTTGAATAACTATGATAACAATATTCCAAGAGATGAATCTTCTTTCAAAGCATCCATGTCTAATGTACTAGTAAGGAAAGGTAAGTAAACAAGTCATGATACTAATCACATGTCAAGTTATGCCAGGTAACTTGAAGCTATCTTGGAAGAAGAAAGAAAACAAGGAAATCTTGAAGCTCTACTAGCTAAGAGACTGCCTAGAGGGACATGTAAGTACAAAGGTAAACTTCAACTAAAATGTTTCTCTTGTAATAAGATTGGACATATTGTTGCTAGATGTCCTAATGGTGAACAAAAGGATGAGTTTAGAATATTTAAGGGAAAAGAGAAGAAACAATGCTTTTTTTTGTAGTGGATGAAGGTGTTATCGATGAAGAATCAGGAGATAATGAGGAAGATGATTTTGTGTTTGTTGTAGTCAAAGAAGATCAATCTAAAGGAGAAAAAGGACTATCTTCTCACATAAGATAGATTGATGAATGAATTATTGACAGTG
This sequence comes from Thuja plicata, assembly GCA_018584345.1. Lineage (NCBI taxonomy): Eukaryota > Viridiplantae > Streptophyta > Pinopsida > Cupressales > Cupressaceae > Thuja > Thuja plicata. Next base: position 2,331,672 of record MU228452.1, read on the forward strand.
GGTGCTCACAACACATGACTGGTGATAATAGTAAGTTTATTAAACTTGATGATTTTGATGGTGGTGTGGTAAGGTTTAGTAATAGTATACCTTGTTTGGTTAAAGGTAAAGGCACTATTTCTTTGAATGGAAATAGTAATACTAATAATTTTCATTATGTGGATGGTCTAACACATAATTTTTTGAGTGTAGGTCAGTGGTGATAAAGGTTATAGATTGGAATTCAAAGGAGGAGTATGCAGAATTATTGGAAGCTCCGATGATGAGATTTCTACTGCTAGGCAAACCAGAGCTAATTTATTCCATTTGAATACTATTGTGAATAGTTTTTTGGTTGCAAAATTTGAAGATAGTTGGTTATGGCATAGAAGGTTTTGTCATGTAAAATTTGATAGTTTGATCAAAGTAAGTAAGACTAATCTAGTTAGAGGATTGCCTCAATTAGTCAAACTAGATGACATGATGTGTAAAGAATGTCAGTTGGGTAAGTTAACTAGTTCTACTTTCAAGAGAAATTATTTTTCATCTAAGAGGATACTTGACTTGGTGCATAATGATCTTTGTGGGCCTGTGAGACAGAAGACTTATCAAGGTGAAAGATATTTCATATTGTTTACTGATGACTATTCTAGAATTATGTGTGTGACTTTCTTGAAGGAAAAGTTTGATGCATTTCATAAGTTCAAAGCATTCAGAGCATTGGTCGAGAAGGAATCAAGTAAGAGTTTTAAATGTTTAAGCTCTAATAGAGGTGGTGAGTCAACTTATGCAGAATTTGTTAAGTATTGTGAAGACAATAGAATAAAGAGACAAATGTATGCACCAAGGACTCCACAACACAATAGTGGATGTTGCTAGGACTATGTTGATTCAAGGAGATGTACCAAAGATGTACTGGAGAGAAGTAATCAATACTTTAGTTTATATGTTGAACTGGGTGTAAGTAAAGAAAGGAACATATAAGACACCCTATGAGCTATGGTATGGTCACTCACCTAATGTTAAATATTTGAAAGTCTTTAGAAGTAGATGCTACATTAAGAGAGATGATGACATAGGAAAGTTTTATCCAAAGAGTGATGAAGGTATCTTTTTGGGTTATCCTACTAAGAGTAAAGCATACAAGTGTTTCAATAAAATAAATAACAAGATGATTGAGAGTGCAAATGTAAAGGTAGATGAATACCCTAATAAATCTGATGATTCAAGAAAGCAAGTGACTAAAAATGATCGAGAGATTATTTATATTGAACCAGAAGTGCATGCACCAGCAAATCAAAATAATGAGAGAGAAGTGATTCAAGTGGCAGAAGAAGAAGCTCCTAGACCTGAACCGGTGATAGTTGGGTATGTGAAGAAGAATCATTTTGTTGATTATATTATAGGTGATAAGAATGTAGGTGTTCAAACAAGAAGAAATCTTAGAGAGGGTACTTGTTTAATTTCAAATTACAGGCCTAAGATAGTGAAGGAAGCAATCAAGGATGAAGATTGGGTAAAATCTATGGAAGAAGAACTTGATCAGATTGAGAAGAATGATACATGGGCACTTGTTCCTATACTTGGAGATAAAAATGTGATTGGTACCAAGTGGTTTTTTAGGAATAAATTAAATGAAGATGGAGATGTAAGCAAAAAAAGGCAAGGCTTGTGTGTAAGGGTTCTTATCAAGAAGAAGAAATAGAGTATGGTGAGACTTTTTCTCCAGTAGAAAGACTAGAAGAGGTAAGAATTATACTTGTTTATGCTTCTTACAAGAATTTTAAGGTATTTCAAATGGATTTCAAGTTAGCCTTCTTGAATGGAATTCTTGAGGAAGAAGTTTACATAGAACAACCAGATGGTTTTTGCATTGAAAAAGGACAAAGACATGGTATGCAAGCTAAAAAAGGCATTATATGGATAGAAACAAGCTCCAAGGGCATGGTATCAAAGGATAAATTCATATCTTATTCAAATTGGTTTTGATAGAACAAGTGATGATAGTAATGTGTACCTTAAAGTTGAAGGAGGCAAATTATTGTTAGCTGAAGTTTTTGATGATGATTTGATATTTGGAGGTAATGATGAGATGAGTCTATATTTTTTTGAAGAGACGAAGAAGGAATTTGAGATGTCAATGATTGGAGAGATCAAATTCACCAAGCCACTACCTAAGGATACTTTTGAGTACCTTAGAGATAAGAAAGGGGTTATGCCCCTACCTGAAAAGAACTAAGATGTTGTAGGTGCATTAATCCAGTGGATTTATTGTCATATCTTTCACTATGGATTGATGATCACGGGACTACTCCTTAGGGGGATCATTTGGATAGAGAAGAAGATAGTTGCAACAGATGATGTATTAGGCTTATTGTTCATTTTGGCATTTTTGTCAAAGGGGGAGATGAACAAGGGATAAATAGGAGGCAAATTAGTAAATAAGAGATGGCTAAGAGACAACATGAGATCAAGATCAGAGCATAGAAAAGATGTACTAGCTAAGGGGGAGCAGTTTTTTATATCTGGAGAAGCTAGATGATTGCTTGGTATTGTTGGTGTTACCATCAATGCCAAAGGGGGAGATTATTGGCATAAATGATGAAGAGTTAAGTAGTGTATGAGTTTTATGTTGAACTGATGATATATTGATCAATTATGATGTTGTCATTGATGTCAACTTAGTGTTTGTTTGTTGACCATGTACCTGCTATGCTAATGTACATTCAAGAGATTGAATTATGATTTGTAGAATGAATTGGAGTGTGCGATCATACATGAAGACTAAGTGATGTCTCTATATGATATATCTATAATTGCAAAGGTTTATCTTATGTATTGAGTGAGTTATGATTGATTGAAGGTTGACAGGTTAACATGAAGAACATGATGTTGCACAGGAAGAATGATTTGATGATTTTTTTAACAGTGTTTGGATTCAGATGTTGTAGTGATAATATTGTTAGTAATAACTGAGAGGGGGGGTGAATCAGTGGCCTCAAAAATATTCCAATTAATCAACCCAAAAAACTTTGTACCACAATATTAAGCCTCTAGTTATCATCTGTCCTATAAGATGAATGCCTTCAAATATACTTATCAAATTACTACTGCTCGGAATGCTTTTTTAAACCTTATTTTGTGTGTTTACCGAATAGTAGTCTGTTAATTTACTGAAAAACAATAAATTACTTAGAGTATACCGATCAATCCAGATTAGCTATGTGTAATGCAAAACACTAAAGTAATGACTCATAAACACATTGACACATGGATTTTTAACGTGCAAACCATGTTAAGGGAAAAACTACTTGGGACCGATAACCCAAAAATTTTACTCTTCTGAAGTGAGCTCGATGAAGAGCCAACCATGTTAAAGGTTACAAACATGTTGTTAGGTGTGACCTTGTTAGAGGATTTAAAATATTAGTTTGTCACTTGATATCGGGAATTTCAATTCTACCTTCCTTGTCCAAACTCTCCTGGTTTGTCAAATGGTACATGACATCTCATGCTATCTTCATGATCAAACTTTTTGATACTCTTTGGGATGTATCTCAATATAGAAAGGATCTTTAAATCCTGCTCGGTTAAGAGACTTTCTGAATCAATGGTTAAACTAAAACAATATGATTTGTTCACATATACAACTTATACATGCAGATTTTTAGATCTATTATAAGCTCATAAAACCAATCTGATCAATATATATTTTTAATACCTTTGCTCCACTTTTGTTCTACTCAATGATGCAATGATATATTTCTCGGTGTCTGCAAAATTCTTTAGCTCTTTCCTCAGCTTGATTGATTAGGACTATATGGATTATTTCTTCATTAGTTTCTCTCCAGCATCCTATTTTCATTCACTCCCCTTAATTCATAATGAATTAAGTTGTCTCTTTATAGACATAATATCACCATTTCTAGGTTCTTGATTTTCTTGATCTTGGTGTGATCCACAATCTTAGCCAATCTGATTTAAAGAAAAACTCTTGTTTTAACTCACAGAGATGTTATTTCCAATTGAACAAAATAGCTTTAAATCCTTTACTAATCTCTTGCTTTATCTTATCGATGTAAACAATGATAACTACCAGTTAAGTCTATATTTATCTCTACCAGCTAGATATTTTTTCATTTTTTAACTCAAGTTAACTTCAGTGTTTTAACTCTTTGATAGATTCGGTCAACACTCCAGTTCTCCTCGGGCTTCTCCGTCAAGGTTGTATGTCCTTCGGGCTTCACTACAAAGTTCTTCTCATCGATTAACACTGTATTCTGGCTATCGGGTATGCTTGTGATTCTTTTCATCGGTGTTCTTTCTCAGGCATCATAGTGACTTGAATTTTGGTGATCTCTGTCCGTCGGGTTCCACTAGTTGTTGGTGTTTGAAGTCACATAGTGAATTCTTTTCTTTTATGCATTACTGAAAGCATAATCTTTATCTCTCTGATTCTCTGAAAACTTTGACACTTTGATTATAACCAATTAGATTATATCAAGTTGACATCAATGAAAATACAATTCATTAACTGATTTAATGTCTTGCATTATCTTTCTGCATTTCGGTGATCAACTTAATATCTTCAAACATTCAATCAGTTACATGTCATCAATCTCTCCCTTTGGAATTGATGAAAAAATACTACATTATCATACTATACTATTACTAACACAATATGAAATATAACAGTTTCATCAATCTTTCCTATTGTAACTATTATAAATGTCTGGTTTTCGGTAAGCTCAAATAGCTTATATTTGTTTCTTGCAGAGTGGCTTTCTTTCAATCTTCAATCCCTTCATTGGTAGATGTAGTATCTTCTATCTCTATTTTGATATGTGCTTTTCCTTGACTGATCCTCTTCTTGATAATCTCTTTTTATTTTGACAACAATCTCTCTCTTTGTATGAACTCTCTCCTTTGTTACTTCTCTCCATTAGATGGATATTTCATATGTAATCAATCTCTCCCTTTGAATATTGACTAACTCTTCCTTTTGATTCTTAGGAACTTCTTGTCATGTATAGTGATATAATTTTGTATGATAAATGAGATAATCTCTCCCTTGTGTTTCCTGATATCTCTCCCTTATGGTAATGAGATAATATTTCCCTTTGACAACAATGCCAAACAAGTTTCTTTTATATCATTTTCCATCCCTTTATATAATATATTCCTTGAATTTACCTATCCATCAGAAATACAATGTCTCTAGTATTCGGTGCAGATGTGTACCTTGTTGTGTACAAATGTATATGTTTCTATTCATCTCTGGTTCTTGCATCAACATGAATGATCTTCCGGTTTTGTATAGGCTGATGCAACCTTCTAGTCAGCTTACTAACTGATAGACAAGGGTTAGACCCCTAGTCTCTATCTCAGGTACTCAAATATATCCTTTGGTAATAGCTTGGTAAATATATCAGCTAATTGTTCCTTTGATTGAAAATATTCCAGTACCACCTCCTTTGCTTGCACTTGTTCTCCTAGATAGTGATACTTTAGTGCAGTGCACCCATGACTATCTTTGTTTGATCCTAGAGGATCTTGTTTGTCATAAATGGATTGATCTTAGAGGATCATCCTATTTTGGTTTTGGGATCCATGTGTGTATGGTCAAGGATCTCTTAGGCAACCTTATGATCCTAGAGATGCCTTAGTCCATTTGGATCACCTAGTTAGGTTTATGTCTCTTTAAGCATGTTTTGTGTTTTTAGAATCCTTGGTGTTAAATCCCTTGGATTCATTTTATTCTTAGCATTTTATGTCATTTGGATAGGTTTGGATTAATTCCTAAGGTCATCTAGTGCAAAAAGATAATTTTTGCCAAATGTTGCAAAAGTTGTCAAAAAGTTGCTCATGCAACTTCCAAAATTTGCTCAAGACACACAAGATGGTAGCCCAATAGTCACAAGGCATTTTTTATCAATCCAAATTCACATTTTAAGTATTCTTAAGTGCTTACTTCGAACCAACATGGTTAGAAGTTCTGAGATGTAACTTCGATGCATGGGAAATGGAATATGAAGCAGTTTTGTGAGCATTTCTGAGTTGTAGGGCCGTGTAAGGTGTGAGTTTGGGAAACCAAGTTGATGCCTTCAATTTATTTTGTATTATTGTCACTCTAAGATTTATTTTAAGCCATTTGGTTTTGATTTGATAAGTTTTATTTGAAGTTTCCAAAAAGTAGTCTAGGAAAGAGTGTATTTGAAGCACAGTTTGCAAATGGAGTCCTAACTTGCATTCTATCAAGTGTATTTCTCTAAGATCTTGTAAAATGTAATTTAGGATGGTATATTTAATTATTCTACAAGCTTTGGAAATGGCTCAAAGGGTAAGACCCTCATTTATCAAGCCCTAGGCTAAATATCTCAATGTATTCAGCCTAGAATGAAGGAGAAGGAAGTATTGTGTTTGTTAAAAAGATTGGTTGAGTGAATTAGGAGTGGATTTGAGTTTTAGGGAGTTATTTGAAGGCATTTGAAGCACTTTTTCAATCCCATGCACCCAATTTCTAGTACTTTCCTTAAAATCCAATCCTAATTAGGCCAATTAGGTCTGCAAACTTGGTGAGAGTTAGGAGTTTCTCAAGTGGAGTTGAACTTCAAGGATTTGGGGTCTGACATAACTTCATAAAGGGTATCTAGATATATCCTTATTTTTCTAGAAAGTGATCAAGAGGGAAAGTTCAGTTGGAAAAACCTCCTGGATAGTACTACAAGGAATTCTAGGACAGTCCTAGATAGGTATTGTACGGAAGGTGGAGGGATAAACCAAAGGGTGATTCTTGGTCCTTAGGACATAAGGAAGGTGTACCAATAGTTATTTTGGGTTGGTTAAGTCATTGGTGAAGACTTATAGGTTGAGGCCTAAAATAGGGCTAGTGTCCCTAAAGCTCAAAAGTGTAAGAGTTTGAATTGGATTGTATCCAATTGGAAAAGGTTGGAAATTGGTTCTACCACCTTGGATAGGTAGAAGACATTGTATGGAAAAGGATCTAGGATCATAGAGAACCAAAGTTGGATTGGGTGTCTTATTGAAGGAAATGGAGGTAGACCACACTTCTTGTTGTCACCTCTACATTAGGTGGTATCAAATCCTAGAAAATCTCTTGGAAATAAGAACGAAAGAGAAGACTGATGATACTGATGGAGAGATCCCTATGATGGACACTAACATGGAGCTAGCCAATATTATAAGGGAGAAAGCAGCTAAGAATAATAATATGGAAGAAGAAACAAATAAAATTAAGAGTTCTCAGATAAGTATGACTAATGGGGATGATTTAGAGTCAGAACAAGAAGAATAAGAAGAGGAGAGTGATGAAGAGAAGATAAAGGTACTAGAAGAGAAAGGAATCTTAGAAGCTTTGGAGAGAGTGGGTAGGAGAGATAACAAACCAAACCTACCAATGTTTATGGGTAAGATGGATCCTAAGGAATGCATGGATTGGGTAGAAGCCCTGGAAAACTATTTTGAATGCAAGGATATCCCTATCTCACAAAGAAAAAAGATTTCCAAGTCCAAAATGAAAGGACCTGCACTAAGTTGGTGGAACTTCCTACAAAGGCAGAGGGTGGAGAAAGAAAAGGACCCTATAACCACATAGAAGAATATGTTAAGAAAAATCAAGAAGAAATTTATTCCTGAAGACTATGAAGTAACTCTGCACAAGAAGTTACAGGATTTGAAGCAAAAGGATCTTGATGTGGGATCTTACACTGATGAATTCCACAAGATCTCCATGAAGACAAAGGCATCTGAAAGTGAGAAACAAAAACTTTCTAGATACATGAATGGGCTCAAGTACAGTATCCAGGATGAACTAAGTTTGTTTTGTCCACAATCTATACACCAATGCTATCATATGGCTATGAAGATTGAAGAAAAACAAAGGAGAGGAGAAAAGAATATTAGAGGAAGAGGAAATGGTTTCAGATGTAGGGGAAGGTTTCCAGGAAGAGGATCATCTCCAAGACTACAGGGAGAATCCAATCACCAAGAGTATGACGAAGAATAGAATAACAAAGGTAATATTAGAGGAGGTAGAGGCAATAGTAGAGGAAGGTTAGGAGGTAGAAGAAACTCCACATTCACTGGAAAGTGTTTCTCCTACAATCAGGTTGGCCACCAATCTTTTAGATGTCCAAACAAGGTTGGTACATCAGGAGGAGATAGAAGAGTCCAACTCACTCAAGATGAGGACTATCAAATCATGACCTCCTACCACACCACTACATCTAGAGCTACAGACCCAGAGAAAGGAGAATGCATAATATTTTATAATGCCCTGCTAGGGAACCCATGAGAACTTAACCTAAACACGACACTAAGTTCATGAAATAATTTTTTTTCTTAAATGTTTACAACAATATTAATAACAACATGGAAGCAACACAATGAAGTACATGACATACATGAAATACAACTCATACATAGATAATGCTTCTCGAGGGTTCCTTGACGTAGAATTACTTAAATAAACTAATCTACGATTACAATAATAAAGAGCTGACATAAAGGTTACATAATCTGAAACCCATAACATACATCTCATAATAAAGATTACATATACAACTGATACCATAAGGTATACTACCTAATCAACATCCACTGCACAAATCGCAGGGTATGTAATAATACATAATAAACAATACAATGCATCCTCCAAAGGATGATAACCAATATAAACATATGGTACAAATATACAACTCATGAAACTGAACCAATCTCCAAAAGAATCAAAAGATAGAACTGCATCAAAGAACATCCAAGCATGAAAAAGAATCCGTCAGAATCTCAATGGTAATAAGAATCACTACCACCTGACCACGTGGAACCAAAGGTCCACTCCCACCATGCTGAGGAGATAGTAACAGGCCCATCACATGGGGTATACCACAAGAATACAAAACAAGGTACACATGACCTCATACTCCAATGCAAAGGAAGATCCTAGAAGCAATCTAAACCATAACAAAGAATACTAAACAACACCAAATGTAACTGACACACGTAGGTTAACCTAAGCTATATATAGGGAAGTGTCATCACATAAGTCCAACCTTGAAGGTAACCCTAGTAGTACCTCTTGACCCTGGCCTCTAGGTGACACTATGTGGCTCAGTGATCCTTTCGCGTAGACAAGGATCCCAACTCCCATCCTATCATGTGACAACACTCAAGGCATGGGTAGAGACTCAGACATATTATTAGTTCATTTTAAACCCCTTTAATGTATGATATATTTTCACTTATTAAGTAACTTGCCAATGGGTTTACCTAGTAACCGCTTAGAGTCCTAGACCCCCATTGCAAGCCACTTCCTCACTGTAAACTTAGTTAACCTACCTAGGTTCAAGATCAAGACATGAAGATATACATAACCACAAATCGCATCCTGCCCATTCAGGAGCACATAGGTTCTCAAATAACCAAATAATAACCACAGTATCTTCATATAGCCAAACAATACATCAAAACTGAATCAGGTTGGGGTATAGAAAATCAAGACTATGACATCATCATAATTTACAAATTAACATCACAATAGATACCCTACAAAACTACAATCCCAAACCTCTAGATTATGTCCTAAGGGTCATCTAGCCCAACAGGCACCCAAAACAAGATAACATAGAAGAACACTCAATCCATTTAAACACGCACCCAAGACACATCACAGTGCAACAATTCCTATTCAGAATGCATTTAAACTAAATCACAAATTCATCTATTCATTAAAACTACTATCCAACAATAACTAAATACACCATATTGATAAATGTCAACATTATCCCTAGATCTGTTATAAACTCCGCACATAATTACAACTAGGGTTTAATTACCAATTTTCAGTTATAATTACAAAATTATAAGATACAATTTAAAAGCCTTCAATGCTAATCTAACATCAATTCCCTCATTTTCCTTAATTAAACAACTTGCATATGATGAATTCTTACTAAAATGAATATCCATAAATTTTAGCGTCAACTTCATCAAAATAACCCTTTATTAATAGCTTCAATTCTAATAAATCCATATATATATATATA
>MU228452.1:2343225-2376859 GCA_018584345.1 Thuja plicata
TAATAAAATATTAATTTAAATAACTTAAATATTCAAAGCACAATAATCCATGCAACTTAATATTTAATTATTTAATTAAGCATAAAAGCATATTTACTCTAATATTCAATTAATTATTCAATTAAATTTTAATATTCAATAATTGCACTTTAATTAACTTTCAATTAAAAATAGGTATTTAATATAATTTTCAATTAATTAAATACCCTATATTTAATAATTAATTGCAACAATATTCAATTAAATAAATAGCATGATATAACACCCACATTATCACATCAAGCACCTGAAACTGAAAACAAGAAAAATCAAACATGATCAAGGAAAGGGATACAAGAATTCCTATCAACTATACAAATTCGGTCAGGGTAGTAAAAACAGATACTTGTCCATTAACTAGGACAATTTGGTTTAGGATAGGATTTGGACATGAAAACTATCTCCCCTCTCTTACCATTGAGATTAATGCGATAGGGCACGCTCACTCCTGCCAATTCAGGGAAGACGTAGCCCGGTACCTGCAAACCTGTCATCACCAAGATGAACATACATACATATATCATATGGAAAACAATGGTTGAGACTTGGTTATCGTGTGGATCTCGCCGAAGCAAGTAACTACGACTCTGTCCCATACCATACCAAGCACATCAAACAGTAACACAAAACATACAATGATCCATGTGCATATAAATCTAAGGTCAGTATTGTCAGAAACCATAACCGAAATGAAATCCTAACATATACATAAGCATCATTAGATAACCCTAAATCACATATACACAAAAGATATAACATGATAATAATGGATCAATAACATACTGAAAAGCAACACATGAATATCCTTAAAATCACCTGAAAGAGCTAACACATACATACTATGGTCTAAAAGAGATCAGAAACTGACACAGGCAGACAGACAAAGGGGTAGGTATTACATATTCAATAGGACACTCATAAAGATGCCAACTCCCAAGGAGCCCCCACAAAGGAAGAGTCTATTCAGAACTCACTGCAAGGTACTTGGTAAGATTTTCAAAGTTATTGTTGATTCTGGTTCTATAGAGAATTTAGTTTCTAATGCAATGATAGATAAGATTGGTTTGAAGAAAATACCCCACCCAAGCCCATATAAAGTATCTTGGCTTAATAAGGATCAACAAGCTTTAGTAGATGAGCAATGTTGGATAGAATTCCAAGTAGGAGAATATAAAGATAAAGTTTTGTGTGAAGTTATGGATATGGATGCATGTCATATTCTCCTAGGAAGACCTTGGTAATATGATGTTGATTCCCAACATGGGGACAAGAAAAATGTGTATACTTTGACTAAGAATGGGATTAGTTACACTATGACACCTCTCCCTGATTCTGAGAAAGACAAAGCCTTAATAAACAGTGTTACCTTAGTGGGAGAGAAGGAATTCTTGAAATTTATTAAGGAGAGAGGCACGCCTTGTTTTTCCATCATAGTAAAGCCCAAAACAAAGCCTAATAAGACACCAAAAAGTCAAGAACCTCAGAGAAGTGTTGGCCCCAAAGAAGTAGCATATTTGTTGAGCAAATACAAAGGGATAGTTGCAGACAATAGTACTGATGTTTTACCACCACAGAGGGATATTATCCATTGTATAGACCTCATACCTAGTTCTACCTTTCCAAACAAGGCTGCTTACGAGCTGACTCCTGACCAAAATGCATAATTTGCAAGAAAGTTTCAAGAGTTTATGGGAAAAGGCTTCATTAGGAAGAGCATAAGCCCTCATGTAGTCCCTACAATCCTAGCAACTAAGAAAGAGGGTACATGGAGGATATGTACTAACTCTAGAGACATCAATAGGATAACCATCAGATATAGGTTTCCTATGTCACGGATAGAAGATCTCATGGACTGCCTAGGGGGAGAAAAATATTACTCAAAGATTGATCTAAAGAGTGGGTATCATCAAATTAGGACCAGAGAAGGGGATGAGTGGAAGACATCTTTCAAGACCAATGAGGGGTTCTTTGAATGGGTAGTGATTCTCTTTGGCCTCTCTAATGCCCCTAGTACTTTTATGAGATTGATGAATGAGGTCCTTAAGCCTTTCATAAATCACTTTGTAGTTGTTTATTTAGATGATATATTGATCTTTAGCAAAGATAAAGAAGAGCATTTGTTACATCTAGATATGGTAATGAAGAGGATACATGAAGAAAAGTTGAGGATAAATTTGGAAAAATGTGTGTTTATGCAAGAGGAATTGATATTTCTTGGCTTTTTCATCTCCAAAGGTAATTTGAAAATGGATCCTTCCAAGGTGGAATCCATACTGAATTGGCCCACTCCAAAATCTTTCAGTGAGGTCAAAAGTTTCCATGGGCTAGCTAGTTTCTACAATAAGTTTGTGAAGAATTTTAGTGGCGTGAGTGCACCAATGATAAACACTATCAAAGGGGGAAGGAAAAGCAAATTTTTATGGATTGATGCTAAAGACAAGTCCTTTGAATACTTGAAGGCAAGAGTCTCTCAACAACCTATCTTAACTCTCCCTGATTTTCACAAGGTTTTCACCATTGAGTGTGATGCTAGTAAAAGAGCTATTGGGGGTGTTTTGAGCCAAGAAGGGAGACCCATGGAATTCTTCAGTGAAAAGCTTAATGAGGCTAAGCAGAAATACTCTACCTATGATTTGGAGATGTATGCTATGGTCCAATCTCTTAGAAATTGGAGGCATTACTTATTTCCAAAAGAATGTGTTGTATTTACTGACAATCATGCTTTGAGTTTTCTTAACAGGTAGGAGAAACTAAACCATAGAAACCTCAAGTGGATGGAATACTTGCAAGCATTCACTTTCACCATAAAGCATTAAAAGGGAGTATCTAACAAGGTAGTTGATGCATTGAGCAGGAGGAATTTGGATATACAAGAAGTGGCCTTGGAAAGTGTAGGTATCTCTATCCTCAAAGACATGTATCCCAATGATGCATACTTCAAAGAAATTTACCAAGTTTGTTTGGAACTAGGAGATAGATATCACAGTGAATTTGCAGAATATATGATTCAAGAAGGACTGTTGTTTAAAGGGAGTCAATTGTGTATCCATGATTGTTCCATGAGGGAGAACATCATAAAACAGAAGCATTGTGGATGTCTATTAGGTCATTTTGGTCTTGATAAGACACTTGAGCTAGTAAGAAGGTTCTACTTCTAGCCCAGAATGCAAACTGAGATAAGGAGATTTGTAGAGAATTGCCTAGTGTGCCAAAAAGCCAAAGGCACCAATTAAAATGTAGGATTGTACACACCATTACCCATCCCTAACAAACCTTGAGACTCCATCAGCATGGATTTTGTATTGGGTCTTCCAAGGACAAAGATAGGTTATGATAGTGTCTATGTGGTTGTACACAGATTCTCCAAGATGGCCCACTTCTTACCTTGTAAAACTACACATGATTCCTCAAGTATTGCATGGTTATTCTTCAAGGAGATTGTGAGACTCCGTGATTTACCACTCACCATTGTTTCAGACAGAGCCCCCAAGTTTGTGGGACATTTTTGGTGTACCCTATGGAAGAAACCTGGAACAAATCTAGCTATTTCATCTGCCTACCACCCTCAATCAGATGGACAGAATGAAATCATCAATATGTCTCTAGGAAACTTGCTAAGATGCCTAACAAAGGAGTATGGAGTGGCATGGGATTCAATCCTCCCACAAGAAGAGTTCTCCTACAATGATTATATTAATAGAAATTTAGGACTCAGCCCTTTCCAAATTGTCTATGGATCCCACCCTAGGGGTGTCTTGGAACTAAGAAATATTCAAGATTTTGGCCAGAGGAGTGCCCAAGCTGAGGATTTTGCAGAGGTAATGAAGACCATTCATCAAAAAGTGAAGGACAGACTACAACAAACCTTTGAGAAGTACAAACAAGTTGCAGATGCCAAGAGGAGAGATGTCCAATTCAAATTTGGATATATGGTTATGGTTCACCTGAAGAAGGAAAGACTACCCAAGGAAAATTACACCAAGATGATGATGAAAAAGATAGGCCCTTTCAGAATCTTGAGGAAATGTGGCAATAATGCATACAGAATTGAATTACCTTCCACCATTGGCTTATCTCCCATTTTAAATGTAGCTAACCTATATCCATACAAAGGTATTTTCACTGATGTCTCCATTGCAGGTGCTCAATATGTGTCACGGGATAAGGAGCTACAAGATTTACCAAAAACACCAACACAAGAGATTGACTACATACTGGACAAAAGGATAGCCCCAAAAACTAGGAGATCCACCTTCTATGAATACCTAGTCAAATGGGAGCACCATTTAGTGGAGGATGCTACTTGGGTAACACCTGAAGATATCAAGAATAAAGGTTTCAATCTAAAAGATCTCCCAACTCAAGGGACTTGAGTTAATTTTTTCTTAGGGAGTATGGTGTAGTGCACCCATGAATGTCTCTATTTGATCCTAGAGGATCTTGTTTTTCATAAATAGATTTATATTAGAGGATCATCCGATTTTGGTTTTTGGATCCATGTGTGTATGGTCAAGTATCTCTTAGGCAACCTTATGAGCCTAGAGATGCCTTAGTCCATTTGGATCACCTAGTTAGGTTTATGTCTCTTTAAGCATGTTTTGTGTTTTTAGAATCCTTAGTGTTAAATTCCTTGGATTCATGTTATTCTTATCATTTTATGTCATTTGGATAGGTTTGGATTCATTCCTAAGGTCATCGAGTTCATAAAGACAAGTTTTTCCAAATGTTGCAAAAGTTGTCAAAAAGTTGCTCATGCAACTTCCAAAAGTTTCTCAAGACATGCAAGACGGCAGCCCAATAGTCAGGGACTTTTTGATCAATCCAAATTCACATTTGAATTTTTATTGGGTGCTTACTTTGAACCAACATGGTTATAAGTTCTGAGATGTAACTTTGATGCATGGGAAATGGAATATGAAGCGATTTTGTGAGCATTTTTGAGTTGCACAGTCGTGTAAGGTGTGATTTTGGGAAACCAAGTTGATGAATTGAATGTATTTTGTGTTATTGTCACTCTAAGATTGATTTGAATTCATTTGTATTTGATTTGACAAGTTTTATTTGAAGTTTCCAAAAAGCAGTCGAGGAAGGAGTCTACTTGAAGCACAGTTTGCAAATGGAGTCCTAACTTGCATTTTATCAGGTGGATTTCTCTAAGATCCTAGAAAATTCAATTTAGGATGGTATATTTAATGATTCTACAAGCTCATAAAATGGATTGAAGGGTAAGACCCTCATGCATCAATCCCTAGGCTTAATATCTAAATGTATTCAGCCTAGAATGAAGGAGAAGGAAGTATTGTGTGTAACCACCCTAATTTGGTATGCTCTGACCATAGACCCTATTTTCCCTAAGTGTGAGCATACCCCTAATTATGTCCAGACAACTCTTCAATCCGCTAGCATAATTCATTCAAATCAAATTTAATCTCCTAAGTGATCTAATCACTAAATTTTATTAATCACCTAAGCCAATCAATTCAAATCAAACATGGCTAAGGTAATTAATTTAAAAGGAATTAACTAAATCCTAATTATATCTAAATCACTTGAAAAAATCCTAAATTAATCTAATTAATTGGCTATAGTCCTAATTAATTATCTAAAGCAATCAAAGGCTTAAATAGTTTTTCCTTATTTTTGAGTGAATATATTAATTATAATTCATTTCATTAATATTCCCCTTAACCTGAGGTTCAAACCCATCCCAACCTATTCCCCCCATACTAAGCCTAATTCTAATCTTAATTTCATCCTAACCCACTTCCTAATGATGTCACATTCCTAATCCTGTTATTGGGAATCCAACCCACTTGAGAAAGTCAACTTTCTCAAGCTTGACTCTAAACCCTCACCCATGCTTCTTAAACCCTCACCATGCCTCTTAAATACTTGCATTTAATGCATATTCCTTATACCATGCCTCGTTAATGCCTTTGGCATTAATCCCTCTTACACCTCATTAATGGTTTTTACACCTCCATTAATGACCCTTACACCTCATTAATGGTTTTTACTCCTAGATAGGAAGCAATAGATCAGTTTTAGTGTTTAGTTTGAAACCCTTGCTTTTATTCTTTTTCACTAATATAATGATCTATTGAAGTGTCGTGTTGCAGATAACAGGTCCACTAATTCACACACATTTCTAGCACCCACCGTGGGGCTCGATTTATGACTTTGCCTCATTTTGCATCCATTTTTCACTAATTTGTCTTTACAATTTTCAGGTACAGGCTCGCTTTTGGTGATAAAGGTTCACATCTAGGATACGCCCTCTCATCACAGAATCTAGGCTCACATCTTGGATACCCTGGGTCATTTTTGGTAAAGGCTCGCATCTGGTTGACATTTCATCACATCCGGGATACCAAATCACATCTGGTAAAGTTAAGGTCGCATCTAGTTTCTGTTATTAAAAATTGAAAAATATAACCCTTAACATTTGTGTGTTTATTGTCTTTGATCTTTTCACAGCCTAACTTGTGTTTGCAGATTTCTGTCGGAGACTCTCTTGTGCAAAAAAGTTGGAAAAAAAGAATACTAACTTGTGGTTTTACAGGTTGTCAATCCCCCATCTTGACTTCTATTTTGTTATGCTTTCAAAACAAAAGACATTTTCTAATCTCATACTAAATTGACCAAAGGAATATGCTCTTTTCCTTTTAAGGAAAATCATAAACTCACAAGTCATTTTATTATTTGAAAGGAATTTGGAATAATTGAACAAGGCAAACAAACTCACTGTTTAACTTCATTTTGGGAAAGTAATTAAACAACACAAAGCATTAAAATTATATGGGATAATTGAACAAATTCATTGTCTAAATTTTGGAAAATAGTAATTGAACAAGAAAATCACCTAATTTTGGGGAAACTGAACAATCAAACTTTGCTTTCAAGTACTATATTTTTCATAATTTAGGAATATCTAAATCGAGCTCAAATAGCTTGAGGGAATAAACATTTGATTGAAGTGTTTTGGGGGAAAATGGCATGGACTAGGAAAGTATTCTCTTCTTCTTTTGAAGAATCAGAAAACTAGAAATCCTACACTTGCCAATCCTTTGTATGCTTATTTAACAGTAGAGGGCCTGCTGATTGAGAAAAAAAATCTCCTAGGAATGACCCAAGTGAGGACAGGTTTTATGCCAACCCTTCCAACTCACTATAAATAATTGCTTCCTCGTAGGACAAAGCCTCAGAAGACAGAATCGGTTTTGTTCTTGGAATTTTGACATCATTCCTTGAACATGCTTGGGTATGTGTAGAGCGGAGCCGCTTGAATCTTTCTTGTGAGACTACACATATTCGAGTACTCATAGGGTTATACACCTCAATTTTTCCTTGTACAATTCTAAGGGAGACGGTTTTGAATAGATTGCCCCATCATAAACAATGAACTTCATAGAAAAAACTACCTGATTCATCTCCGAAAGGGTGATAATCCTTGTGCAAGGCAAAAATTAATTTCCCTAAGACACTCGTCATATTGTGCCCTCACTTGCATTTGGAGTCGGCTAATATGGTATCATGACTGGAGCCATTTCATGCTTGGTGATGGCCATATTCTGATTAGCATTTGAGTGTGTACCTAAGTCAACAAGCAAGGATTTTCATCCTCTACTTAGAAAATAGGGCATAAGAATGTGTCTGTTCACCCCTAACAATGTAAATCTGCTTGACATATCTAAAAGTTCACTAACAAGATAAATCATCCAAACATATGAAAAAATTCAATCCTTTGGCTATATATTGTCATTTTCACTCACTAGATAGACTCAAAAACAACCTGTTATCAGACAAATCAGACACCAAATTTCTAGAAAAGCACACAGTCATTTTTGGTCAATCTTGGCTCGCATCTAGTGTGAAAACTTGCATGCAGTATACTAGATCACATCTAGTAAATCTTGCATCATTTTTAGGGAGAAAGGTCACATCCTATATGCTTAGTCTTGCATCTGGTTCTACAAAAACACACATATAGAGTGTCGCATCTAGGACAGTGGGCACTTGCATAGTTACCTCTTAGAGAAAGTCATTTTATTTGGATACCCTTTTGGCTCATTAGCCTGCCTCTATTGCTTTTTATGGTCTCCCTATTGCTGTGTCAAAACACTTTTTCAAACATCTACCTTGCATGTCCTGTTGGTTTCTCACAATTAGTTTCAATATGTGTGGTCTATCTGCTTTTCAGCACAACTTGATTCATAGCTCACTATCAGGGAATTCTAACCCTTTGATACTAGAATCATTTACTTTCACCAAAACTCAAATGAAACCTTTACCTAGACACACTCACTTGAACAATTTGAGACTCTACTTGACATTATCGGGAAACTTTGATGAAGTTGAGATACAAATACATGGTTAACACAAGACGCAACAAGTACACTTCTAAGGAATTGGAAGTACCTCCAAGATCACTACACTTTCAATGAGGAGAGACATCTCATGGTTCCCTATTTGACTTAGACTCTCTAGAAATGGAAAGACCCACTCACGAATGGAGTAAGGCCTTTAAAGAATACGATAATGATAAAAACCAAAAACATGAAGATAGCGATGAGGAAGAATAACCACACTTTGACCATCATTTGTTTGATTCAGGCATTGAGGAAGACATCACTAAAGAAGAATAGAATAAACTCAAACAGAACAAGAAATTTAAAAAAGACATTGGAGAAGATGATTAGCAAAGATAAACAGAAATACTTTCTCCATCAAGCATCCACTGGCGTAAAATTACCTAAGGATTATGATGTGGAACAACTAAAAGAAAAAGAGGTGTTGAATCCTATATCTATTCTCGCCAAACAACTAACCTTGATGCAAACTGAGCTTACAACTCTCAAATAGAAGGATAAACCCAAGATGAAATACTCGTTGGACACCATTTGTCCTTTTCCTTTCGATAAGAGTATTAATATGGTTCCATTTCCTCCCAACATGGAAAGGCCGAAATATGACAAATATATGGGAGAGACTGACCCACATGACCATGTGAGATAATTATGTGCTTTGAGCATAGAATACATGCATGAACCTACATACCTCATGCGACTCTTTCCTGGAAGCCTCGGTGGCAACGCCATGGAGTGGTTCTCAAAACTCACACCTAAGGTAAAAAAATTTGAGGAGCTAATTCAATGATTTATCCAACATTACTCCTATAATATACATCATGATGTAACTATGATGGATTTGTGCAACACTAAAAAAATACTGGCGAATCCTTTACACACTTTCTACAAAGGTTGAGGAAAATATTTGCACGGTATTCAAGAGCTATTCCTGAATCTGAGAAAATGGAAATCTTTGTTAATAACTTGGTACCTGATTTGAACTATGCATTACAAATGCAAGACTCCCCTAGCTTCGATAGGATGATCAAGAATGCCATCTGTATCAAAGAAGTCATGGTTAAAAAGGGAGAAATCACTCTCCAAGGTGAAAACAAATCTACCAACCCCAACAACAAACCTAAATGGTGGAAACAAAACAAAAATGTTGTCAAAAATAGATTAGTAGATACCTCCAATGTTAATCCTAAACCTGAAGTGTTCAACCTAAAAAATAGCATGCAAGCAAGTAAAGATGACAAGGTAACAACCTCCATACCTAAAGCAAACAATCAGAATAATAAAGGTCGATCATGGACTTCCAAGCCTCAAATAACATTTACTCCTTTGGGAGAACCTCTTGAAATTGTTTTGAAGATGCTATTAGACAACAAATTTCTCACAATCCTAGATTCCAAACCATGGGAGCCGGAAGTCAAACCAAGGTGGTGGGATGACAATTCTTACTGTATTTTTCACAAGAACAAAGGACATAAGACTAATAATTGTCTTAAACTCAAGCATGTTATTCAATACCTTATTGAAGGAGGCAAGATCAAAGTGGAAGGAAACACCACTAACAAGATCATACAATATTTAACAAGCCATTCCCTAACTATGAGAAAGGGGAAGCATCTAAAGGTGAAATGAGGTGAACTACGCCTACTCTAAAAATGATAATGTGGTCAACATGCTAGACATTAAAACTGAATCAATTAATGTGGTCACTATCAAAGGTGTTCAAAACACATCCTCCCAATCAAATGCGATGACCCAAAGTCAAGCACAAGTCATGATCAGAGGACCCAATTCCTTATCAAAACTAGCAACAACTTCCACAGTACCCATTATCACCTTCCCCAAGCTAGTAGCAAAAAAACAAATAGTGACTATTCCTGTAGAAAAGTATAACTTGGTGGATTAGTTACAACGAACCTCTGCTCAAATTTTCATTTTTGAGTTGCTTAAGATCTCCTCAGTGCATAGGGAAATTCTTGAACAAGCCCTACATGCCACAAATGTACCAAAGGACCTTGATGTGGAAAAATTCCAAGCAATGGTTAATCACATCTCAACACCACATTACCTCTCTTTTTCAGAGGAAGATGATAAATCATTGACCCATCCACATAATCAACCCCTTCATATCAAAGTCCTGATTCATAAATCTCATGTTAGACGTGTATTGATAGATGGCGGCACAGGATTGAATATTTGTACCCTTAATCTCATCCGGAAACTAGGTCTTTCAAAACAAACCATTGATTCTAGAAGAAAAATCACTATCAAAGCTTATGATGAGGAAGAAAGATCCTCTAAAGATCTCATTGTTCTACCCATCAGAATCAGACCGGTTGAAAGAAATGTCATATGTCAAGTTCTGGATCTACCCTTAGCTTACAAAATACTGTTAGGGAGACCTTGGATCCATGAAATGTAAGCGGTACCATCTACTTTCCACTAGTGTATCAAATTCCCACATAATGGGGTGGAAGTAACAATTCCTGTAGATGCCAATTATACTTGCAACAATATCAAGGCAGGTAGTACGGTCCCGCATAACAAGGAATCTACGAATGAGATTGTTCTTGAGACTACCAAAGACATGGTTATGAAAGGCTTTGGAAAGACCTTAAAACTTGAAGAAACAGGTATGGGAGAATACAAGATGGACATGACCCCGTCATTGATAGAACTTCCAGTGTCACCAAGATCCTATGGAAAAGCTTCCTCATCATTCATCCCTACTGCATCTCGAATGCTAGAAATTCACAAAGAAACTGGCATGGTTAATGTTACCCCATTCACTTTGTTGTCATAAGTTTTGTCAAAGTCATAGTAGCCAAGTCAAGTCAGTAAAGGGAATGGATAGTACTACCGAGCAGGAGAAGTTAGCCGGTAATATAAGAAAAGGAAGGAGCAGTCGGTAAAGATAGTAGAACCAAGCACCAATCAAAAATAGTCACCGAGTGGTAATGTTATTCAGTCACAGCTACCGAGTACTGAGTTCAAAAATGTACACCAAGCACCGAGAGTAGTAAGTTACCGAGCAGTTGAAGCATTCACTTACCGAGCAATATAGGCAAGGCAACCGAGCAAGTAAACTATGTAAAATCTTGATAAGAGCGCATTCAATGAATTGACAGACAATGTCAGAAGAATCTATGATCACTAAAGTCAGTTGGTTACAGAATCTATGAACCAAATTAATCAAGAACAAGATGCAAGGCAGAGATTAAGTGGAAAAAAAGATATTGTGAGATCCAAGAAGGGAACAATTTCCAAGGTAACAGTCAGGCGGTTTACCAAGTGGCAACAAATCTTAAGGATGATTGAATGACTGAGATTGACCGAGGAAAACCTAATCAAGGAGATTAAGAGGCAAAAATAGAGGATACCTAAAAGGTAAGGATTTTGGTAAGAAGAGATGGGATGCTGTTATTATTGTAATGGGATATAACAGTGTATGTGACACAGCACTGAGTACAGAATTTGTAGAAGGAAGGTTTGATGATCACATCACCGATCAGATTCAGAGGTAAATAATTTAGAGCATAAAGAGTATGATCAAGCATAACAGTTTGATGCATTATTTTCAGACAAGTTAAAAGCATTGTTGAATACATTGTTTTTTTTATTTTGCAAATCCCACCACTGGGTAGATCCTTACAGATCTTATTTTGTAAATCCTTTAACAAGGTACAATTCTTAGAGAATAATTTGTGAAATCCTTTAACAAGGTAGACTGCATAAGTCTTTATACTCTTAACCGGGTAAGCTATCAGAAGTAGCTAAACATTGTAGCTCTAACCGAGCAACCTTTTTACTGTAGTAGTGAAGGATTGTGGGTGTCATCCCCACCGCAGTTTTTTTCTCTAACCAAGGATTGTGGTGCTATGGATCTAGTTGCTTATGTGTGTACTTGAAATTATTTACATGTTTTAACTTGACTTTCATTCATAGTTTTCATTCGGTAAAAGATTGTTGAAAGAAGATAGTCTTAGAATATAAAAGTTTTATATGAACCAATTCACCCCTCCCCTCTCAGTTCATACTCTTGTATGACATTTCCAACAATTGGTATCAGAGCTATGACTCCTGAGTAAATGGTTTGACCACCTAAGAGTAAAAGATCCTAAACATAGAAAGTTATAGGCAAGCAAAAAGAATTGACAATCTTGAGTATGAGCTAGAAAGTGCACAAGAATTGATTACCGAGTTAAGAAGGAAATTGGAGAAATCACTAAAAATGAGAAGAAAACTATATGATGAACTAAAAATTACTCAAGAACAAGTTGACACACTCGAAACAGCTTCAGTAGGTAGTCTGAATGACAAAAATGAGTCATCCATCAGAGAACTAATGGAAAAGAATGACTCACTTACCGAATAGCTAGATTTGATGAAGAAAGATCTTGAATCAAATAGCATGAGGATGACCGAGCTGGTAAAAGGAAAAAGAAGTGCAGAAGATGAAAAAAGGATGATTGAAAATGATAAAAGATAGGCTGAAGCACGGCTAGCAGAAAAAGACAATGAGATCATAAGAATGACATAGCAGCATCATAACATGAATGATCAACTTGTGAATGCCAATATAGAGATTGCGAGAAAGGAATTTGAAAATCAATCATTGAAATCAGAAATAGAAAGGTTGAACACTGAACTGACTAATGAAAAGAACATCAATGAAGTACTTAAGAAAAAGGAAGAAGCCTCTCAAGATTTTGACAAACAACTCAAAAGTCAAAAGCAACCGAACGACAAAACGGGTATTGGATTCAATGGAACTAACACTATCAACCAAGGAGAATCATCTAATTCATCAAAAGATGAAAGTACTAAAGCACCACCAAGACAAAGGAACAAACCTCATTGCAACTTTTGTGGAAAGCCCAGCCACACAGCAAATGTTTGCAGGAGCGGAGAAGGTAATGTACCTAGTAAACCTAAATTTGATGGATATTGTTTTAGATGCAATAAGCATGGTCATAAATATTTTGAGTGTAGATCAAGAATCCCTAACAAGTCAAGGAAAGATAAATTTGATGGCTATTGCAACACTTGCAACAAGTATGGACACAAAGTTGAAGAATGCAAATCAAAGATAAGGAACAGCAAGTGGACATCGAACCAAGAAAGATCAAAATCCAACCAAACAAAAACATCAGTGCCATGGGACTACAACACCAACATCTCATGTGCATCATGTGGAAGGTACAGACACATTGCTGCAAATTTCTCATTATTGTTTGGAAGGAACAACAGGAAATCATGGAGAATTTATGGTATGGCATGCTTTCACTGTCACAAAATAGGACACCTAGCTAAAGATTGCAGGTACCGAGTCAACATATCTAACAAGAAAGAAAGTAATGACAAGAAGACACCTACTGTTGATGATAAGGGAACAAAAGAACAAAACTTGGAAAAGAAAGGAGCAAGATGATGGAACCTCACTCAGAAATATTGAAAGCACCTCATCTACCGAGATGAGTGCACCGAGCTGCACTTAGTCGGTAAAAGGTATGAACGAACTACTCACCGAATTCAAATATTTAAATCAGTTCCTAAATTAAGAAAGAAGAGATCCATATTAGCATGTTTAGATGCATTTGGATATTCTACAAAACTTTTTGTTGTGATTCACATGCAAATCAGAGTATTTGGTTAGTCGGTGAAATTTGAACTTCACAAAGTCGGTGAATGCATTAATGACAACCTAACTTATTCGTTGAAAACCCTAATTGAGAAAAAGCTATAAGTATGAAGTTTTGCAAGTCATTTTGCACCTTATGCGTTTGAGTTTTTAAGAGTGAGCGGCAGAGCGATCAAGTCTTTGTGCATCCAAATGATCTCCGAGGTAAATTTTGAAATGAGCTAAATCATCTACAGTTGTATTCATAGCTTTTTTCTTTCAACCGAGTTAAGCTTTCGAAGAGAAAAGGATTATTTCCATCCCCATTCCTGATCTAATGGCACCAAAGAAGCAAGTACCATTTGTGGCAAAGAATGTTGAACCCGTAAACCCTAAACACAAGATGCCACCCACCAAAGCTGTGGAAATTGATATGATGGGAGCATTGTCCTCCATTCCACCTAGGGTTATATTGGTAGATGATGTTCGATCCTTCATCCACTGCAAAATTGAAGATATTTGTGTTAATGAGTTGGACTCTTCATTCAATAAACTGTGTGACAACGGCAAACTGAGAGATGGGCACACACATCTAGAGAGAAAGGGTTTGGTGCATGCCCTTTATTTGCCGAGAGTCTTCAAACCAGAATGGGTTAGATTTGTACTTAGCCGAGTACACGATCAATTTTTGTGGCTAGAGCAACCAATAAAGATCACCAAGGATGTACTACACATCATCATTGGCATACCAATCAGAGACAGACCAAAGGCAATCAAGCAGATTGATAGAGAAACATTGAGTGAGCTAACCAAAGCTTAATGGGACAGTAGAGCAATGAGCATTTCAACGATAGAAGATGTAGAACTTAACTTTGCATGTAACATCATTGCTTATCGAGTCTTCCAATCATCTAGGGTAGACAGTGTACCCTATGGAGCAATTGACCTGGCCTACAAGGTTGTGAAGAAAGGACTAAAATTAGATGTTTGTGAGATCTTGTTGAGGCAAATTGAAGACAACATGAACACAATCAGGAAAGCCAAGACAAACACTCTAAAGTTTGGTCCACTATTGGTATGTATATTTTTCTACTTTGAGAACTTTTTCCCATCAGTCGGTGAAGTAACATGGAGCATAGATAGGCCAATCATATATCAAATCAATGAATATATTTTAGGATTGGGAAACAATTTTAATTTGATCATGAATGATTACTTTGTAAATTTTCAAGCAAAGATGCATAAAAGATTCAGGATTCCACCCCAATTAGTGGAAAGATATCATGATAATATTTGTTTTAAAGTAGATATCGACATGTGTATCATTAAGGTTGTTGAGCCAAGGACTGTTTGGATTCAACCCATGGGATATGAAGTTGATTTTGACATAGCTTCACAGCAGATTGAGACATTGTTGAAAGACCCCATTGACAAGAAAGCTCACAGATATGGAACCTATGAAGAAGTTAAAGAAAAGATCAAGCATGGTATAGTGATACCTAAGGCCATAAGGAAAACAAAGAAAATGATTGGGGAATTGTCACAGAAATTTGAAGTTGAAGATGAAGAAGAAGAAACAGAGGCATCACCTTCAATTGAAAGGAAGAGAAAACAACCAGAAGCTAATCCCTCACCAAGTGGGAGGAGCACAAGGGCCTCGGTAAGGGAAAAATAAAAGGAACAAGTCGAGACACCCATGCCTAGAGGGAAAACATATATGAGGAGTAAGAAAAATGTTGTAAGGCCAAGATGAAAATTGAATCTTCAAGCTGAAAGTGAAATAGAAACAGAGGAGACTGAGGCACCCAAAGTACCACAAAAGACATCGAAACCAACTCTTGATGAATCCATCGATTCATTAATGAAATGTGGAGGTTTTTTTGGAATAAAACAACTGAGATATGAGCAGTTGAGTGCAAATGATCAAGTAAGAGTTGAATATGTTGTTATTTTCACATTGAATAAATTTAGAACAACACCAATGGAAATTTCAAGCCAGCTCCCTGATGAGTTATATAATAGGGTAGATGGAAGGTGGAAATATGTATTGGTTGTTGAAAAACAAATAAGAGAAAGATCATTAGTTGTTACAATGCCTGAACTATCAGTGCAAGAAATTGATGAATCTCTACAGAACTATTCAAAGAGATTTCTTGTGAAAAACAGAGCACTAAGAATAATGATCAGTAAGCTGTTAGAAGTTGAGAAAGAAACAGATGAAATGTGGAGAAAAATATTCAAAGTAGATGCCACCAAGTCTCAAGAAGACAAGAAAACCAAGGGGACAACCAAAGGACAATCGTCAAAAGGCAATAAAGGTCAGACATATCCAATTGACCTAACCAAAGATCCAGGTGAAACAAATGTTGAAGATGCATCACAAGAAGTGGATCCTGCACAAGATACAGCAAAGGAAGAAAATAACATGGATACAGATCAAAATACAGAGTGTGTGGAAATAGATAGCACTCCATCAACCAAAGAATCTGAACCAGTAATACAACAAATTCATGCTTATTCCAAGATCAGTATAGAGACCATCGAGGAAGGAAATAAGAAAAGTAAAGAAAATGAATCGGTACCCCCAACTGACACCGAAGGAGAGAAGCAACAAGACTCCAAAGTAGAGTTTATAAAATACGAAAGAGTCAGAGAAAGAGAATGAGAAAGAGAAAGAGAGTGAGAAAGAGAAGGAGAGTGATAAAGGAAAGGAGAATACAGATACACAAAGAGATAAGAAGGAAAAAGAAAAGCCAGGAGGTACTCATGAGTCGGAGGAGAAGTTTGAAAGCACAGCAGGCACAAGTAAGTCTCCCACCAATGCACTTAAGGCACCTATCTCACCATCAAGCAGCAAGAATAAGAATAAAAAGAAGGAGGAGGAAATTGACTTAACAGAAGAAATAGTTTTGCCCCCTCCTAATTTTGCAAACATGAATGCTGAGCAATTAGCATCATATGGGAAACTATTGAAGAGAAAGGCAGCCCAACAAAAGTTGATTGATGAAATGAGAAAGCAAGATGACATTCTTGAAGATGTCAAAGACATCTTTTAGTCTCTGCTACCTGATGCTACCATAAATGAGAAAGATAGTTTGATTCAGCAAGTAGGCAAACTTTCTCAACAGATAAAGGTACCGAACATGGATACCACCGAATCTTTATTGAAAATTCATGAGACAAAGTTGACAAAGAGAATAATGGAGCAAATATTGAAACACATAGCAGATGACAAGGTAACTCTTTCTGGTCTATGTACAGCTATAGATCAGGCTTTAACTACAATTCTCTCATTATTTCAAAAAATTTGTCAAATTTCAAAATGTACTGAGGAAATAAGGAATAAAGAATAGTCGGTAGAAACTGAGTTAACTAGACACATCAAGGATGTATCTATTGAACTCGGTTCAATCCAAGTATATTATCAGAAGATCAAGCATCTCATGGGCCTCCATCATGAACTCAGGCAAGAGGAACATAAAATCAGGATAGAGTTATTGGAACTGCAAGCCATTATGATCCCACATATTGAGGCTATGCAAAAACATTTGAAGAAAGGCAAGGACTTAGTCACTATGCCCGAGATGAGTTCACTTGACACAATCACAAGTCTAGCTGTGGACAAAAATGAGCATATCATAGTTATGCAGACACTAAAGGAGACATGGGAGTCAGCATTGTCTGATCTCCAAACCAAATATAAGTACATTTTTGACAAGTAATTGATTTTTGGCACTTTTTTCAAAAGAAGGGGGATAATATAATATAGTATGGGATAATATATTATAAAAGGGTAATGTATGGGATACAATTTTTGAAGTGTATATAGTGCATAGGGACTCTCATCCAAGGGGGAGTTATAAGTTTTGAGTTTTGATTACTGACTTTGAAGTTTTTTTGTCAAAATGCCAAACTAATGACAAAGGGGGAGATTGTTACCCCATTCACTTTATTGTCATAAGTTTTGTCAAAGTCATAGTAGCCAAGTCAAGTCGGTAAAGGGAATGGACAGTACTACTGAGTAGGAGAATTGAGTCGGTAATATAAGAAAAGGAAGGAGTAGTCGGTGAAGATAGTAGAACCAAGCACCGAGCAAAAATAGTCACCGAGGGGTAATGTTATTCAGTCACAGTTACCAAGTACCAAGTTCAAAAATGTACACCGAGCACTGAGAGTAGTAAGTTACCAAGCAATTGAAGCATTCACTTACCGAGCAATACAGGCAAGGCAACTGAGCAGGTAAACTATGTCAAATCTTGATAAGAGCACATTCAATGAATTGACAAACGATGTCAGAAGAATCTATGATCACTAAAGTCAGTTGGTTACAGAATCTATGAACCAGATTAATCAAGAATAAGATGCAAGGCAAAGATTAAGCGGCAAAATAGATATTGTGAGTTCAAAGAAGGGAAAAATCTCCAAGGTAACAGTCAGGTAGTTTACCGAGTAGCAACAAATCTTAAGGATGATCGAACGACTGAGATTGACCGAGGAAAACCTAATCAAGGAGATTAAGAGGCAAAAACAGAGGATACCTAAAAGGTAAGGATTTTGGTAAGAAGAGATGGGATGCTATTATTATTGTAATGGGATATAGTAGTGTATGTGACATAGTACCAAGTATAGAATTTGCAGAAGGAAGGTTTGATGATCACATCACTGAGCAGATTTAGAGGTAAAGATTTCAGAGCATAAAGAGTCTAATCAAGCATAACAGTTTGATGCATTATTTTCAGACAAGTTAAAAGCATTATTAAATACATTGTTTTTGTTATTTTGCAAATCCCACCACTAGGTAGATCCTTACAGATCTTATTTTGTAAATCCTTTAACAAGGTACAATTCTTAGAGAAGAATTTGTGAAATCCTTTAACAAGGTAGACTGCATAAGTCTTTATACTCTTAACCGGGTCAGCTATCAAAAGTAGCTAAACATTGTATCTCTAACCGAGCAACCTTTTTACTGTAGTAGTGAAGGATTGTGGGTGTCATCCCCACCATAGTTTTTTTCTCTAACCAAGGATTATGGTGCTATGGATCTATTTTCTTATGTGTGTACTTGAAATGATTTACATGTTTTAACTTGACTTTCATTCATAGTTTTCATTCGGTAAAAGATTGTTGAAAGAAGATACTTTTAGAATATAAAAGTTTTATATGAACCGATTCACCCCTCCCCTCTCAGTTCATACTCTTGTATGACATTTCCAATAGTTAAGGCATCCACATCTTCTATAGATAACATAGAAGAATAGGAAGTCTTGGCCTGGCTTTACAAGGGAGAACCAGGGGAAGCTGAGGTAAAACATGTGGAAATATCCCCAAAGAAGTATGGAAAAGGATATGATCTCCTCAAATAAATGGGATATAAAGGAAAATGACCTTTAGGCAACAAAGGAAAAGGACTCATTGAACCTGTACACATGGAATTCAGGGACACCAAAGATAAAATAGGACTAGGTTTCAATAAACAATCTAAAAACCCTACTTCAAGGGATAGTCCAGTTTCTGACAAAGGGAGTGATGAAATAGAAGAAATAGAACTAGAACAATGGTCCTATGAAAGATTATTACATGTTGGTATGGATAATCTCAAATACCAAGGAGAGTGCTATGTACCAAGCTTTGAAGTACCACAAGACCTTCGCATGCCTTTGTTAGCACAAACTCCTATTCAAGAGGTAGAAGAAACAACAGAAGACAATCCTGGTACCGTTGATAGAAAAAACAACTGAAGACACACCTCAACAATAGGATTCACATCCTAACTAGGGCCAACTTGTCACAGTTTCACATGTCCTCAATTTACCATACTTTGATCTACAAGTGGCTAATAGGGTACATCAAGTAACTATTGTTGAATTCTTAAACAGGTCTGATGACAAAGTAACCGACTCACATGATTATGAGTGGGATGAACTATCTTTTTCCATGGAGGACATTGAGATTGATGTAATTCACATGTTCATAGCTCCATCAGCACACAAAGAGCATTCTGACACTACTCCTAATATTATTTATATTCCTAAAGCAGAGGAGGAATTCCTTCCCCCACTCATTGATGAAGAAACTGGTATTCTCCTAGGCCTAGAAGAAATTCAAAGGCTACAAGCAAGGAGCTTCCATTTATGAAGAGATGAAGAAGAAGAATACTCAACTGACGAGTCACTAGAGTTTGTTCCACATATAACTAACAACAACTTTGATAGTGACAATCTAACTCTTATTGATCTAAACATTGAAGAGATTAACTTAACAGAACATGTCATGTCAGTTAATAGTC
This sequence comes from Thuja plicata, assembly GCA_018584345.1. NCBI lineage: Eukaryota > Viridiplantae > Streptophyta > Pinopsida > Cupressales > Cupressaceae > Thuja > Thuja plicata. The sequence continues at coordinate 2,363,534 of MU228452.1, forward strand.
TTTATGCTAACGCAATGTTGTCCTTCCCAAGATTCGACTCCTTGTATTTGATAAACCCAGACCTAATTGATTGGACTAATATGGATCCTACTCCTATCATGGACTTTCCTAATGACTACACTTTGGCTTGCTATCTAAATGCTTGTGAGCCTTACCCTTCTTCCACCAATGCAAGTAGTGTGAACATGTCGCAGGAGGATATCAAGTTTCTCAGTCAAAATTTGAAAAATAAGAAGAAAAAAAGAACTAACGGTGAAAACCACATTGGTGGCAGTGTCAGATTCTAAAAAAGTAAAAATAAAGGACATATTTGATGGTGAAAACCTCTCAGAGGCACTAAAGGATGAAATTCTTGATATCCTCCCTGAGCACTTTCAAGAAAGGTCTTCAGTTCTGATAGAACCAACACAACCAGTTAACTTGGGCATAGTTGAAGATCCTCAAATAGTTCACCTAGGACAATCTTTGTCAGATGAGGAGAAGACGCAGTTCATGGAGTTCCTAAAAGAGAAAAAGATCAACATTGCATGGTCATACATAGATATGCCTAGACTAGATCTTGAATTGATAATGCACCATTTATCTATAACTCCTGGGATTAAACCCATGAAACAAAAACTTAGAAAGATGCATCCTCATGTTGCATTACTAGTAAAAGCAGAGCTAGAAAAATTGTTGAAAGATGGATTCATCAGAGTAATCGCTTACGCGGGATGGATTTTTAATGTAGTCCCAGTATCTAAATCTGATAAATCTATCAGGATCTATACAGACTTCAGAGACTTAAAAAAGACATGTCCTAAGGATGACTTCCCACTGCCTAATATTGATATGATCATAGATCTCTCAGCAGGCTACCAAATGTATTCATTAATAGATGGTTTCTCAGGCTATAATCAGATTAAAATTGCTCCTGAAGATCAAGAGAAGACTGCATTTACATGTGCATGGGGAACCTTTTGCTGGAATGTTATGCCATTTGGGTTAAATAATACATCTGGTACATATCAAAGAGCAATTACCACTATATTCCATGATATGATGCATAAAAACATGGAGGATTATGCGGATGACACCTTAGCTAAATCAAAAGAAGGGAATACTCATATTGAAGACTTAAGGAAGATATTGGATCGTATGGAGCAATTTCAACTTAGGCTCAATCCCAAGAAATGTGCCTTTGGGGTCCAATCAGGAAAGCTCCTAGGATTTATTGTCTTAGCAAAAGGAATTGAGGTAGACCCTGGAAAATTCAAAGCTATACTCGAAATGACTCCACACAACATTAGTCAAATGAGAACATTACAAGGGAGACTCCAGTCAATCAGGAGGTTCATGTCACAAATTGTCAACAGAGCACAACCCTTTACGAAATTACTACATAAAGGTGTCCCTTCAAATGGGGTGAATATTGTGAAGCCAACTTCAGAGAATTAAAAGAGTACCTAGCTACTCCTCATATTCTTATGGCACCCATCCATGGGAAGCCATTACTCCTATATATTTCAGCTACAGCTACATCACTGGGAGTATTGCTGGCACAAGAGAATGAAACTAAGAAAGAAAGAGCAATCTACTACATCAGTAGAACACTAGTCTCCTATGAACTCAATTATAGCATTATTGAGAAAGCATGTTTAGCAGTTGTCTTTGCATCACAAAAATTGAGGCATTTCATGCTATCACATACAGTACGGCTCATTGCAAAGATAGATCTTTTGAAGTACCTCCTAAGCAAGACAGCATTAACAGGACGTCTAGCAAAGTGGATCCTCATTTTGAGTGAATTTGACATTGAGTATGTGGATAGGAGGGCTATTAAAGGGCAAGTCCTTGCTGATCAATTAGATGATTCACAACTCCAAGATGACGAACCTTTAAGAATTGAGTTCCCTGATGAAACAATTATGCATCTCACTGAGTATCCATGGAAGATGTACTTTGATGGTTCTTTCACGCAACAAGGCTCTGGAGCGTGGGTTCTATTCATAACTCCTCAAAGCTACAAAATACCCATCCTACAAATTGATGTTTCCATGCACAAATAACATTTCTGAATATGAAGCATTGGTAAACGGTCTTAAGCTTGCTATGGAATGGAAAATCATAGAGTTACATGTGTACAATGACTCCTAGCTCATCATCAATCAAGGAAATGGAGATTATCAAATGAAAGATGAGAATTTTATGCCCTACAAACAACTGGTTGATGACTTAAAGAAGTACTTTTTCTTCATCATATTCCAGAAGATACCCAGAATAGAGAATAAAGCTACAGATGCTATGGCTACACTGGCATCCATGTTAGAGCTAGAGGAACATCAATTCCACTATGACTTCTTTGTAGAAGAACTATCCTATCCAGCCTTTGATACCTTTGAATACCAAGTAATTTTTTCTTTGAACGCCCAAGACCAATCTCGATATGCTAAAATCATTGCTTACCTAACTCACCAAACCATTCCCAATGATCTATCCAGGAATGAAAAATGAGCCTTGATTAGGACAGCATCATGTTATGTCCTCATTACTAACAACTTATATAAATGAGGTCTCGATCGTACACTTCTTATATTTTTAGAACACAGAGTTGGATTGCACATTAAAAGAAGTCCACGAAGGTGTATGTGGATCACTTTCAAATGGATTTTCACTAGCAAAGAAACTGCTCAAAGTAGGCTATTACTGGCCTACAATAGAAAAAGATGCTATTCAATTTTCCAAAACATGTCATAAATGCCAAGCATGTGGAAATCTCATCCATGCTCCTGCCAGAGAACTCATACCTTTCATAACACATTGGCCATTTTAGCAACAGGTCTTTGACTTGGTTGGACAAATATATCCTAATTCTTTAAATGGACATAAGTTCATCATTACAACTGCTGAGTATTTCACGAAGTGGGTTGAAGTCGTGCCGCTAATCAAGGCCACTAGAAAACAGGTGGATATGTTCATCTTGAACTACATTATCTATAGGTATGGGATACCCTCTTCAATTTTAACAGACAATGGGGGCCAATTCAAAAACTAAGACATTGATGACCTTTGCGAATAGTTCCACATCACTCAACATTGCTCCTCAATCTATTATCCTCAAGGTAATGGACAGGCTGAGGCATCTAACAAGAATATTCTCAAGATCCTACATAGAACTATGACTAAGTGTGGCAGAGACTGAATTTACAACTAAATCTGGTGCTATGGGCCTACAGAACAAGCATCAGAACAGCAATTGGAGCCACACCATTTTATCTATTCTATGGTGCTGAAGTAGTACTACTTATTGAGGTTGAAATCCCATCGTTGTGGATATCTTTACAAGGTCTTGTTACTGATGAACAATACCGCATTGATTGGGTGAATTATTTAGACTTACTTGGTGAGCACAGGCAATAGGAATTCGATCATCTGAAGGTGTACCAAGCACGAATGTCCAAAGGATACAATAAAAAGGTCAAACCATGACAATTTCAAGTGGGGGATCTTGTCCTAAAGGAGAATCCTAAGAACCATCCTAACAGAGAATAGAAGGGAAAGTTTAAACCTAATTGGTTGAGACCTTATGTTATCACTGCTACTTTTGGGACTGGAGCCTATCAACTAGCTACACCTAAGGGAGACATCCTTCCAGATCCTATCAATACTCTACATTTAAAGTAGTTCTACGCTTAATGTTTGGCTAGCAGAGCCTACACAATGAAAAACTTAGAAAATACCAAAAAAATTAGAAAATTGATCCTGAAGAAATCCAAAAATAGTGGAAAAAGTCCCGAAGAAAAGGTATCCTTGGTGAGAACCTGGCAAATAGGTGGCTTGATACTACAAAAACATTCAAAAAAACAAAAATTGAAAAAAATTTGAAAAAGAGAAAAGTGCCTTAATGAAAACCTGGTAAAACGGGCATCTTGGTAGCAAAACAAATGAGAAAGTTTTGCCAAGTGGTGAAAAGCTGGCAATCAGGTGTCACTTGTATTCTAAACTCTATCTATCAATACATTGTTGATACTAGGCCTTCATGATTACACCTATGCTAAGAGTTGACTTTGTTTCCTTACAAAAAAACTTATCCTTTCTTGGGATTTGTCTGCATTTCTATCTTAGGGCACAAGTCATTCTGCACTGGGGGCATCTTTTGCCAGCATGTTAGGTTGCATCTGCTAGGTCATCCTAGGATGGTTTGTCTTGTAACATGATGCTTCTCATTACTTACACCAAAACTATCACTTTCACGAAACAAGGGTGGCACAAATATTGCACTAACACAAACAGGTGTTCCTAAAACCTACATTGGATTGCAAACAGAGCCAAGGTTATACACAGAGATGGGAACCATATTGCTTGAATTCCAAATTTTGATTGATGAATCTCTACTACGCTTGACAAATGAATCAATAGTATTTCTCAATACTACTTAAAACACAGTTTGATCTTGGTTTGATTATGAATCTTTTATGTACCAATGATGTTTTAACTAGGGGCATATAAGAATTTATGAGTTTTATTTGATTGATTCTCAATTAATAGTTGTTATGTCTTCCGAGTTACTCCATGACATCTACGCAAAGACAAAGAGTCACAAGGACGGGGGGCATAACATTTTCTTGGTTTTCTACTTATGGTGATTGTTCCAAATGATCCTATAAATTTCACCTAACTTGGATGTTTATGGTAAGAGCTTCCAATATGAGTGGATAGTTGCATATATCTCGATCTTCGTTATGTGTAAACTACGATGAGGTTGAAACCATTTCCTTGTCTATTTTCTAAAAAATCAGATTCTCACTAAGGTATACAAAGCATAATGTACCCAAGGATATGAATTTTCAAGGTCATTGCGGGTCCAATATCTTACCTTACACAGAATATGATATAGTAATAGGAAGGTGACTAATTTGTTATTCTGGCTTATGTTCCTTGATGCCTACATCTATTTCCAACATTACATCCAATAAAAAATAGTATTCATACTTTTGTAATATCAGTGGGTATTAGTTATGGTTGTACTATCATGTGGTATATGTTCTGAAAGAAAGCCCAATGATGATAAAAATGATACGATAACTGCAAATCAGTGACAAGTCCTAAAAGAGTCTGCATATAGCTGCATTTAGGGATTGCATGACTCATTTTTGAACAAAAACAAAAAGCATAAGGAATTTGAGCTCAAAATGATTTCAATTTTTTTCTAAATCCAAGTTAATCACATCAAATCAAATATTACTGATATTCATATCATTTTACATCCATAGCATACATTTTGCATTCAAAAAATGAGACCGAAGAAAAATACAGAAACAAAGCATTTATGCATTGTATTTATTTCTACATCCTAAGTACATCCATACATTTTTCTTGCATAAGTAAAGCTCAAAAACATACATTTAAAGTATCCTTTGAAACACATTTATATCAGTGATAAATCCACACGTATAAATGATGTCATCATCTAAAAATCTAACTCATCATGAGACCAAGATAAAATCACATGTGCAACAACATCTATCAAAGCAAAGAAACCTCATGAAACATGTCAGAATCAGAAATAGCTACATCAGATATATGTATCAAATCATGGTACAGATCAACAAACTGGCACAAAACTACACAAAGAGTATCAGAGTCTCTGGATGAATCAAAGATACATGTATACAATATCATAGTACAAAAGAATGGTCCCACAGGGATCCAAATATATAATATGATCTCACAAAAATAGTACAAAAAGGTATCTCATGTCTGACTCCCCCCTCTCCCTGATCTGGAGGAGGAGGAGGTGGTACAAATGGAATTGCTGGTGGTGGCATGGCCCCCTCTGACTGATGGGCCAACCATGAAAAGGACACAGCTCTCTACCCCTCTAGCACCGCTACATGATAAAGATCATAATAATAGGTATCTCTCTAGCCCTGGTGAATAGCAATCTGAGCCTGAGTATCTCTCTCGACTCTAAGTCTCTCCAGCTGTGTATCTTGCTCTACTCTAAGCTACTCAAGCTATACATATCTATCTTCCAATAAAGCATTTTTTATCATGAGCCTGGCCTCTAATGTCAGAATCCTTTCCCTAATCTACTCTCACTCCTTCTCATACTGAGATAAGGGATCTTTGTCCCCACTCAAACCCCTACTAGAATCCTGCTCTAAGGGCCTATATTGTGACCTGTCTTGTGGCCTCTGCTGCTACTGTTGTTGTTGTCTCTGTTGTCTCTATTGCTCCCCTGTAAGTAAAGGTCATGGATCCATCCTGGGAGCAACAAATTTGAACTGGGTATGCTGACATTCTACACTACCACTCGCCACCTCTCCAATCCCACCTACAGCTCCTCCACCCCTATCATCTTCGCCATCATCACCATCATCTAGAGGAGGATGTCTACCATCTCTACCTCCATCTCTACCTCCATCCCTCCCTCCATGTATACTGTTGTCTCTACCACCGGCACCCCTATCTCTCTGGGCCCCTCCTTGGCCTCTGAATGGATGATCCTCCACAGGATCATAATCTAAAGGTTCCTCTATACAAGGGACCGCCTCTGCTGGCTCTATTAAATGAGGCATAGGGTATTGTCTCATCTCTACCATGAATCTTTTAGAATAGCATGTATTAGCTACATCTGGTCGAAGCTCCCACGACATGGCTACCATCTTTGTGATAGCCCTTTGTGCAGTCTCATATAACAACTATCGTCCCCATAATGGCATCTCATCATGAATCCGCGCATATACTGTCAAGTCCTGACATTGGCCCTGTAACCAACCATACTGCCACAACACTTGTGTCACTAAGAACCTCTCAATAACATATCTAGTCATGCCAATGAGCTACCTGCTCTAAAAGATATATGGCATTTACTGCCTATCTGATACCCACTCCTCGCAATCGAGGTACGACCACCATATCACTGTAGTAACATCATCTAAAAAATGGCACCAGTACTCCACCTTGCCCAGATGGGGCTGCTAAATCCAACTGGCATACATTAATACATAGGGCTGCTCTAGTGCTCGCTGCCTATCTACTATCGGTCGTGTAATCAGGATATGCTCCCAGGCCCAAATCTGAAGAACTAATATACCCACTATCATGCTCTGGGTATGATTGTACAATATCTCATGGAGCTCTCTATACATGTGTGCCAATATGCATCTACCCCATGCAAATCTCTGTCTAGCCATGACCATCTACTCCAACATGTTGATCCAGCCGACCATGAATCTATGTTGTCCTCGGTCGGGTATAAGGACGCCTCCGATCAAACCGGCCAAGTATACAAGAAGACTCTTGTAGTCATCACACATGTAATCCCACATCAGATATTGTCACGCAATGCTATCAGCCTGAAAGAATCTTCAGGCTGTAGCAATGGATGTCACCGATCAAGAATCAAACTGGACCTCTCAACCCATCACTGGTACTCTCAAGATCCACCACATATCCTTTGGTGTAACGGTCATCTCTCTAGTAGGGAGATGGAAGGTGTTGTACTCTGGATGCCATCTCTTGGCAAGAGCAGTCGATAACCCCTGATTTACCCTAATGTCAGGTAAATCCCCCAATGTAGCTAGACCAACACGAGCCACTAACTCTCACTCATCTGTAGTCAACAAACGTAACAAAGCAAGCACTCAGCCAGGATATGGGCTCCGGAATGAAACCACCTCAAAAGGGAACTGTTCAAAAATAAATAAAAACAAAGAGATAGTTGTTACAGAAACATTCAAAATCAGTGATCTATCTCTGAAACTTACAAAGACAACCTATCAACTAAGTGTTTTCATGGTCAGCAAGAGAAAACTAGTCAAAATGAGAAGGTAACTATGTTAAAAACTAGAAATGACCCTATTTTTATGGGGTGTGATCTTCTTTACTGGATACGATCCTCGATTTTTGGGATGCGATGGGGCATCCAAGATGCAACCCTATTTTTACAAGACACGACACGGGATGCCGCGTGCAACCCTATTCTGACAGGGTGCAAAAAAATGGCAAAATCCAACCAAATTTAACCAAAAATGACTTAGCAGGGTGCGATCCTAAAATTATAGGATGCGACCTAGGAATTTGGTCAAAGACTGGAAACGACACTGGTCTAAAATGACCATATCTTGCATAAAAATACATAAAATTAAAAACTGGAAATTTTAAAAGGTAGGTTATCTAGTACTTACCGGAGGTGGGTAGTCAACTAGACATTGATATCAATGACTGAGCTTGAAATGATGCCTGTGCACGGGGACCACCATCTTCTCTACAAAGCTCTCTGAATTTCCAAGGATGAAAGTGAAAATGAATAGTAAAAAGGTGATTTTTGAGATATATATTAGACTTTTTGAGCTATTTAGGAGCTCTGAAACTCCTCCCAAGAAACTGAAACTCTATTTCTATTCTCTTTTGATCAATCAGGAACCAAATTGAAGGTGCCTACGCCATTTTATATAGTATAGTACACCTTTTGTGACCGCACCTGGAAATGCAGAATCGCTCAGTTTGTTCTAAAATTTACTTTTTTTCAGGTTCTATAACATTAAAATTGTATATTTCATCAAAAATATTGGTCCAACATCATTTTATCAGTCTCACCACTCACATTTTTATGTAATTAACTTGGTACCCATGTGTTTTCTCTTAAAACACACCTTCATTTCCTCGCTTCTTCTAATCCATTCTTTCTTGACCTAACCGACCCCTGCAAGTGATACATCATTTCTATAGAGTGGTTTTATTTCTTTCCTTTGATTTCGTTCCTGAGGGGGCATGATCACACTATATTCAATCAAATTCTTTCTCGAAACAACATCAAAAATGACTTTGTTATCAAACAACTAGGGGCATGATAATTTCCTTGACTAAGTCGGAACTGTTGGATAGAAAAGCTTTGGTTCTCATAAGCTAGATATCTTGTATTCCCTCATTTTTAAAGATTCTTACTAAACTCTTGGCAGCTTCATACTGACTTTTGGATGACAACCAAGTTTGGAATCAGTATTATCAATCTTTGGACGACAACCAAGTTCAGGATTGGTATCTTCAAGATCTTTTATTGACCTTTGTACGACAACCAAGTTCAAAGTCAATTCTATCAGTTTAGTTCAATCAAGTACAAGACTAATCTCATCTGACATTTCATTCGATCATGAGCAAAATTCTCAATCTTTCTGAAGTCAAACATCAAAAACTTTCTTTGAATCAAATGCGCTACTCACACATCTATTCAAAGAGGGGAAAATGTAACCACCCTAAATTGTTCTGCTCTGACCATAGACCCTATTTTCACTAAGTGTGATTATACCCCCAATTATGTCCAGACAACTCTTCAATCAACTGGAATAATTCATTCAAATCAAATTTAATCTCCTAAGTGATCTAATCACTAAATTTTATTAATCACCTAAGGAAATCAAATCAAATCAAACATGGCTAAGGTAATTAATTTAAAAGGAAATAAATAAATCCTAATTATATCTAAATCACTTGCAAAAGCCTATCTTCTAGCCTAAATTAATCTAATTAATTGGCTATAGTCCTAATTAATTATCTAAAGCAATCAAAGACGTAAATAATTAATTTCCTTATTTTTGAGTGAATATATTAATTATAATTCATTTCAGTAATATTCCCCTTAACCCAGGGTTCAAACCCATCCCAACCTATTCCCCCCATGCTAAGCCTAATTCTAATCTTAATTTCATCTTAACCCACTTCCTAATGATGTCACATTCCTAATCCTGTGATTAGGAATCCAACCCACTTGAGAAAGTCAACTTTCTCAAGCTTGACTCTAAACCCTCACCCATGCTTCTTAAACCCTCACCATGCCTCTTAAATGCTTGCATTTAATGCATATGCCTTCGACCATGCCTAATTAATGCCTTTGGAATTAATGCCTCTTACACCTCATTAATGGTTTTAACACCTCCATTAATGACCCTTGTCCCCCCTCTCTCTCCTCATTTATTCTATAAATAGAATGAGTTTTTGAGCTCAAATGGCCTTAATTTTCAAAGTTAAAAGTATTTTTATGCTATTTAGATTACTTGTGAATCCATATTGCATCTTAGATTTAATATCATGCATTGTTATTATCTTCGTATTTAGAGCTATATATACATGTTTCTTAGTCATTTAGATTAGTTTTTCATTCAAATCTTCCATTTTTAGGTTGTTTATGTCACTGATTTGTGCATAATCTGAGGGCATAATTATGGCATTATTAAAACTCCTCCTAGATAGGAATAAATAGATCAGTTTTAGTGTTTAGTTTGAAACCCTTGCTTTTATGCTTTTTCACTAATATAATGATCTATTGAATTGTCGTGTTGTAGATAACAGGTCCACTAATTCACACGCACATTGTGTTTGTTAAAAAGATTGGTTGAGTGAATTAGGAGTGGATTTGAGTTATAGGGAGTTAGTTGAAGGCATCTAAAGCATTGTTTCAATCCCATGCACCCAATTTCTAGTACTTGCCTTGAAATCCAAGCCTAATTAGGCTAATTAGGTCTGCAAACTTGGTGAGAGTTGGGAGTTTCTGGAGTGGAGTTGAACTTCAAGGCTTTGGGGTCTGCAATAACTTCATAAAGGGTATCTGGATATATCCTTGGTTTTCTAGAAAGTGATTAGGAGGGAAATTTAAGTTGGAAAAACCTCCTGGATAGTACTACAAGGAATTCTAGAACAATCCTAGATAGGTACTGTACGGAAGGTGGAGGGCTGAACCAAAGGGTGATTCTTGGTCCTTAGGACATAAGGAAAGTGTCCCAATAGTTAGTTTGGGTTGGTGAAGTCACTGGTGAAGAATTCTAGGTTGAGGCCTAAAATAGGGCTAGTGTCCCTAAAGCTCAAAGTTGTAAGAGTTTGAATTGGATTGTATCCAATTAGAAAAGGTTGGAAATTGGTTCTACCACCTTGGATAGGTAGAAGAAATTATGTGGAAAAGGATCTAGGATCCTAGGAGAACCCAAGTTGGCTTGGCTATCTTATTGAAGGCAAAGGAGGAAGACCATACTTCTTGTTGTCACCTCTGCATTATACTTGATAGCAATATGCTTAGTCTTAGACTGCATGACTGGATTCTTAGAAATGTTAATTGCACTGGTATTATCATAGTAGATAATTAATGGTTCAAGAATCATCATATTCATACCTTCCAACAACGGTTTGATCCATGCAGCAGCGACATACTCTCCTTCTACAGTAGACTGAGAGATGCATCCTTGCTTCTTGCTGATCCATGTGACAAGTCTGTCACCCATGAAGAATGCTCCTCTAGTTGTGCTCTTTCAGTCATAAATGTTTCTATCCCAATCATCATATGTATAGACTTGTAGCTAAAATTTTCCTTCTCTTTATACCATAAGCCATAGTCCTCGGTGTTCTTCAGATATCTCAAAATTCTCTTGACAGCAGTCATATGTGATTCTTTGGGATTATCAGAGAATCTTGAAACTATTCTAACTACGTGTGCTATATCTGGTCTGGTGTGAAAAACATAAATTAGTTTGCCAATCATTGATCTATAAAAGGTTTGATTTACCTCATTTGATTTGTCTTCTTTTGTCATCTTACATCCGGTAGCCATAGGTGTTCCAACTGGTTTGGAATCTTCCATCTTGAATATATTCAGCACTTCCTTGATGTATTTAGACTGAGTGATATATATGCCTACATCTTGTTGAAGAATATGTAGACCAAGAAAGAATTTGATCTCCCCAAACATAGACATTTCAAATTCTTTGCTCATTTCATTAGCAAAGGATTTGCATAAAAATTCATTTCCCAATTTCAGCAATCAAAATATTACCATCGATATCTTCTTTTAAGCACAAATTGTTATTTTCACTTTTTCTTACAAATTTAATGCTAATGAGATAGGAGTGAAGTCTTTCATACCAGACTCTAGGTGCTTGTTTCAATCCATACAAGGATTTATGTAGTCTGCATACCATGTTTCTCTTGTCAAGATCAACAAACCCTTCTGGTTGTTCAATGTATACCTCTTCTTCCAATATTCCATTTAGGAATGAAGATTTGACATCCATCTAGTATACCTTGAATCCTTTGAGTATAGCATAAGAAAGTAAGATTCTAACTCCTTCTAGTCTAGAAATGGTTGCAAAGGTTTCTCCATAATCAATACCTTCTTCTTGTGCATATCCCTTGCATACTAACCTTTCTTTGTTTCTTGTGACTTCTCCATTCTCATTCGGCTTATTTCTGAATATCCATTTGGTACCAATGGCATTCTTGTCATCTGGTCTTGGTACTAGTGTCCATGTATTTTTCTTCTCAATCTGTTCTATTTTTCATTCATAGTACTAACCCATTCTTCATTCTCAAGTGCAGTATTAACAGATTTAGGCTCAAAATCACAAAGTAAACATCTAATGTTTAGTGACTTACTTCTTGTTCTCATTCCAGCCTTCTTGTCTCCTATGATTTGATTCTATGGATGATGTCTTCTGACATACTTGGAAAGTTTCAGTTCAGCTCTGTGTTCATCATTATAATCATCTTCTTGACCTTCGTTCTGATCTCCATCGCTTGGAACATCATCTTGAGGATTTTCCTGATTTTCAGTAATTACAGCCTGATGCTCGGGTGCAATGTACTGTTTCTCGGGAGTGATACACTGTTTCTCGGGTAGAGTGTCAGTTTCTATAAAAACAAACCTTTTGTAGTCCTCTGGTTCTCTTCTACTTTCCTTATCATTGTTTTCTGCAAATTCATATATTTTCACATATTCACTTTCAATGATCTTGTTAGATGACTTGTTAAGACATCTATAAGCCTTGATTTTGGTTGAATACCCTATAAAGATTCCTTCTTCACTTTTGGAGTCAAGTTTTCCATCTCTATTATCCTTCAAAATATAACATTGACTGCCAAAGATTTTGAAGTAACTTACAGTGGGTGTGTGACCATACCAAATCTCATAGGGTGTCTTCTCTGTATCTTTCTTCAATTGTACTATGTTTAATGTGTAGACAGCAGTACTGACAGCTTCCCTCCAGAAATTTTGAGTGATGCTCTTCTCAATCATCAATGTTATTGCACAGTCAACAATTAATCTTTTTCTCCTTTTAGCAATTCCATTTCATTGTGGTGTTCTTGGTATAGAAACATGTCTTTTAATTCCATGCTCATTGCAATAGTTAGCGAATTCATCTAAAGTAAATTCCCCTCCTCTATCTTGTTATTGTTTGTAGCTTCAGTCGTATGATCATTAGAATATATATAATACATGTTGATTAATAATAATATATTATATATGTTATATTATTATTAATCATATGAAATTTAATATTTAATATTATATTATTATAT
>MU228452.1:2379880-2400566 GCA_018584345.1 Thuja plicata
TAATTCTAGAATTGCATTAGATGTATGGGTTTTACTCTTGAAACTAGACTTTGTCATCTTACCTTTTTGACAATTCTTGCACATGATATGCTCAGGCTTAGTCATGCTTGGTAAGCCTCTGACATTTATTTTGTTGCTTATCTTTATCATGTTGTCAAAATTCACATGACACAATCTTTTGTGCCACAACCATATGTCTTCATTTCTAGCCACTAAACAAGTGGTGTTAGTGTCATCAAGATAGAAAATTTTACCTTTTGTCTGCTCACCGGTTCTGATCAACCTTCCTGATTCATTGAAGATATTTGCCTTCTTATTTTCAAATACCACTTGGTGACCTGTATTATTCAGTTGTGAAACACTTAACAGATTATAATTTAGTCCTTTTACCCAGTAAGCATTTTCACATTTGATGAGGTTATTCAACATTATAGTTCCTTTACCTTCAACTGGACAAGGTGTATCATTACCCATTCTTACTGAACCACCATTATAGTATTCAAAAGTCTCAAACTTTTGTTTATCACCGGTCATATGGTGAGTGCATCCACTATCTATGATCTAGACATCATTCTTACTAAACTTAGATATGAGTGTAGTTTCTACATACCTTTCTTCTTCTTTGTCTAAATCATCCCTCATGGCTACAAATACCATCTCAATATCTTCTTTTGATTTAGTGTCAGTGTCATCATCTCTGTTCTTAGCTAGGTAACAAGATTTATTCCCTTTGTCCTTGTAGTCTCGGGTATCTATTTTTTCAGATTGTCGGTTGCTTCAATAATCTTTGTTATCACCTCTATCAAACTTCTTCTCATATGATTTGTCATTACTTCTATCATCTTTTCTTTTGTTTGGACATCTTGCAGCAAAGTGTCCAACCTCTTTACAATTGAAACATACAAGTGGTAATTTACCTTTTTATCTACCTTTGCCTCCCTGCAATCTTCTTTCCATTAGTGCTTCAATCTCATCAAGTCCTTGATCCTCATTATCACTTTCACTATAATTTATAATAGCATGTCTATGACTTGAATTACTTATCTTTAAAGAAGATTTGAATGAAGATTCTATAAATGGTAAGACACTTATCAAATTTATTCATCTCAAATGAAATCAGTCTAGCAATTAGACTATCTAGAGTAACTGTATTGTTTGCAACTGCTCTCATTTCTTGAATAGAAGAAACTCTAATAGCATATATAGGTAGTAAGGTTCTTAATATTTTACTTATCATTGTCTCCTCTTCAAGTACACCTCCAACTCCTCGGATAACATTGACTACATCTTTGATTTTGCAGCTATACTGAGTGATATTTTCTCCTTCTTTCATCCTTAGGTCATCAAACCTCCCTCTTAGGATTTATGCCTTGGCTCTTAGTACATTTGCATCTCATCCATGTACCAACTTCAACTTATCCCACATTTTCTTCGTAGAGGTGCAGGTTTTTGACATCTTCAAACTCAGCATCGCAGAGTGATGAGGCAAGTTCTATCATCATGCAATTATGCTCATGATTTTCTCTTAATTTCTCAAGAGTGTCAGCTGTTGTAGGAAACACATATTCAGTATCAAGGTATTGAGTAACATCATTTCCAATACCTAATAGGTGGAGTCTTATTCTGCTTTGCCATGATGCAAATTTGTCTTTATTCAACTTGGGCACATCTCATCTGTTCATCTTGTGATCTTTTTCTTGAGTTGTTAAACTCCCTTTCTAAGCACACAAGCTTTGATACCAATTGTTAGTAATAACTGAGAGGGGGGGTGAATCAGTGGCCTCAAAAATATTCCAATTAATCAACCCAAAAAACTTTGTACCACAATATTAAGCCTCTAGTTATCATCAGTCCTATAAGATGAATGCCTTCAAATATACTTATCAAATTACTACTACTTGGAATGCTTTGTTAAACCTTATTTTGTGTGTTTACCGAATAGCAGTCTATTAATTTACCGAAAAATAGTAAATTACTTAGAGTATACCGATCAATCCAGATTAGCTATGTGTAATGCAATACACTAAAGTAATGACTCATAAACACATTGACACATGGATTTTTAACGTGGAAACCCTGTTAAGGGAAAAACCACTTGGGACCGGTAACCCAAAATTTTCACTCTTCTTAAGTGATCTCGGTGAAGAGACAACCATGTTAAAGGTTGCAAACACACTGTTAGGTGTGACCTTGTTAGAGGATTTAAAAGATTAGTTTTTCACTTGATATCAGGAATTTCTATGCTACCTTCCTTGTCCAAACTCTCCTGGTTTGTCAAATGGTATCTGGCATCTCATGCTATCTTCATGATCAAACTTTTTGATACTCCTTGGGATGTATCTCAATATAGAAAGGATCTTTAAATCCTACTCGATTAAGAGACTTTCTAAATCAATGGTTAAACTAAAATAGTATGATCTGTTCACATATACAACTTATACTTATATATTTTTAGATCTATTGTAAGCTCATAAAACCAATCTATCAATATGTCTTTTTAATACCTTTGCTCCACTTTTGTTCTACTCGGTGATGCTATGATATGTTGCTCGGTGTCCGCAGAATTCTTTAGCTCTTTCCTCAGCTTGATTGATCAAGATTGTATGAATTTGTTCTTCATCAGTTTCTCTCTAGCATTCTCTTTTCATTCACTCCCCTTAATTCGTAATGAATTAAGTTGTCTCTTTATAGACATGATATCACCATTTCTAGGTTCTTGATTTTCTTGATCTTGGCGTGATTCGCAATCTTAGCCAATTTGACTTAAACAAAAACTCTTGTTTTATCTCACAGAGATCTTCTTGCCAAGTGGACAAAACAACTTTAAATCCTTTACTCATCTATGGCTTTATCTTGTCGATGAAAACAATGATAACTACCAGTTAAGTCTATATTTAGCTCTACCAGCTAGATATTATTTCATTTCTGAACTCAAGTTAACTTTAGTGTTTTAACTCTTTGATAGATTTGGTCAACACTCCAGTTCTCCTCGAGCTTCTCCATTGAGGTTGTTTGTCCTTTGGGGTTGTCTTTCCTTTTGGGTTCACTGCAAAGTTCTCATCATCGGTTAACACTGTAATTCTAGCTGTCGGGTATGCTTGTGATTCTGATCATTAGTAATGCTTGTCAGTGTTATTGATTGGGCATTACAGTGACTTGACATTCCATGACCTTTGTCTGTTGGGTTCCACTAGTCGTCGGTGTTTTAAGTCACATAGTGAATTCTTGTCTTTTATGCATTACTGAAAGCATAATCTGTTAGAAACACTAAGAGGGGGGCTGAATCAGTGTTTGTCTATTAATTATATTTCAAAACTTTAAGCATAAATCAAACATACATTCAATGAATCTTAATACAATAACTCATAACACATGATATGATTATGGGGAAACCTTGATCAGAGGAAAACCCCAGTGGGAATTAGTACCCACAAATATTGCACTAGTATAATGAACCTGTTAAAGTTCCTTTGCCTTGTTAGGAGTAGTCTTTACAATTCAAGTACAATGACTATATTAGGAGTCTATTAAAAAAACCCTGTTAAAGGTGTATGGCTCACTGCCTGAGCTCACTACCCAATAAGGTGAAGGCTACAACCTTCTGATAGTTGATATACACTATATCAAAAATGAACTGTTGCGATGACATTGTTGTCTGATCAATTCTGTTTATACATTGATGTTCTTACTCTCTTAAAGAGATTTATCTCATACTGACTTCACTATATTTCTCTTCTATGTCTTTCTCATTCATATTCTTTGACACTTGTAATATACATTTACATTACATATTTATATGTTCATGTTCGAATAGATGAGTCTCAAAACAAGACTATAGTCGGCCCTAAAAACATAATACACAACACTTCCAAACAAATTGGCTTAAGCATGTTTACAAAAATACTAAAGACATTATTAAAAACATATAATCAAAGGTGCTTGGCCTTTACACAACAAAACAATTCACGCTGATCCAAAAACCTAAGTTGGCTCCATGCTCTGTTTCCTGAACTGTAGTAGTATTGTTCTTCCTGTATCGTATCCATAATATCATTATTTACTATGCATGTCTGGACTTATCATGTACACATGTCATAGAACATATATCTAAGCATGCATATTCTAATTCAATCTCTCGCATGTGTGCTGATGTGCTGATCATTGTATATCTCTGTCTGTCCTGTTTTCATACTTAGTCATTTTGTCTTTCTTGACAGTAACTTAATATGACTTTGTTGCCATAATGACAACACAAAATAAGTCATATATCCTCTAGGAGTCAACTTTCCAACAATCTCCCCCTTTGTCATTAATGGCAACAAAGGAATGTGGCCAAGTTTCTCAAAATGACTTAACCCACAAAATAACTGTATATCATTGCATCTCTTAACATACATACACACACACACACACACACACATATATATATATATATATATATATATATATTTCTATATATATATATACACATTCTCTATATACATTACTCCCCCTTTGACATTAATGACAAACATGTCCAAAACTTGTAAGTCTCTAGATACTTACTCCATGTAAACATCTGGGTACACAATCTGAAGAGATTGGATCTCTTTCTACCAGAATACCTTCATTGCATCAACTATTTGGAGATGGGCGCATAGGTCATATGTTAACTTCTCCATCTTTATCAGATCCATGTAGGGACCTTGATCATATGTGACAATGGTGGCATCAATCTATTTGATGTTATCTTCCAAAACTGCTATAGAGGGCGCTAGAGCATTCCTCAGTTGGGTCTGCCTTATTCTTATCTTATTGATCTCCAATTTTGCTTTTTCAATTTTTTCCAACTGTGCTTGATAGACATTATTATAGGTGTTCATGTCTTGGGTGGATGTCTCAACTGATTTTCTAATAGTGTCCACCATGATCTCTGCCTCTTCTATCTTTTTGATATGTTCAGAGGTGAACTTCACTCTGTCCATGCAGTTTGTTATAACCTTCTTACCTCTAGCTCCCAACTCTTTCAATATAGATTGCCCAATATTTAAATATTTTAAGTCTAAGGTAAAATTCCTTACCAATTCATTCAATCTCTCCTTTTTATATTCATCTTCTACAATTCTAGTAGCAGAGTCTACTAGGTCTGTAAAGTGTGCTTTGAAGCTTTTTAGAATGTTTTTGACATCTTCAACTGATTGAATTTTGGCTACTTTCTTGTCTGCATGCACTAGATCATTCAAGATGTTTACTGATTCCAAGAAGAGAGGGTTCCTCATAACTTGTTTCTCTTTGGCTTTTTCCATATCTAGAACGCTGATCTTCATTAAGTCTTCTTCTCCCCACGCATCTAGACTTGCTAAGTTAGGATTTAACCTTGACAACAATGAAGTAGATGGTAAGGTGGATGGAGTGAATATAGTATTTTGACTGGTGTCCATGCATTCACTCTTTA
The DNA here is from genome assembly GCA_018584345.1 of Thuja plicata. Taxonomy (NCBI): domain Eukaryota; kingdom Viridiplantae; phylum Streptophyta; class Pinopsida; order Cupressales; family Cupressaceae; genus Thuja; species Thuja plicata. The sequence continues at coordinate 2,385,315 of MU228452.1, forward strand.
CTGGTATCTCCTTGACTGGTGTCTCATTATCTTGAGTGTCTTTCTCTTTATTCAAGTCTATTAGATCATTGGAGGGAACTTCATCTTGTTATAAAGATGTATCATCAGTGCACATCTCTTCAGTTCTTACAAATGCTTTATCAACTTTGTCCATGTCATTGTTAGATTTTGTCATGGATATCTTAATATCATCAATCACTATAGTATCTTCTGAGTCTTTTATTGTATCAGAAGTTATTGACACTGAGGGTGCTAAAACTTGTGGACCTGTCATAGGTGCATTTTGAATCACTGGTTCTGTAACCTGTTTGGGAGGAGCTAGAGTTACCTTTGTTATAGGCATCATTGATCGATACATGTGTCTATCCATAAACACTTGTGAAAAATCTTTTTCTGTCTCTTTCCCAACTAACTCATATTCCTTGTTCATAATATGAAGTGTCCTTGTCTTAGTTCTTAGATGAGGCTTCACCAGATCTAACAAAATTGCCTTCTCATCATGTGAGAATAAAGGGAGAAGATTATCCAATGTTTCTTCTCTTATCCTCATGTCTTCCTCAATTGCATGTCTCTTCATTATTTCCAGTATGTTCCATAACTTATCAGGTATCATTGTCTTGAGTTCTAGAACTGATTTCTTAAACTTAATCATATGAGAGATGATCATAGAATGTATCTCAGATTTTTCTATCTCTTGATACTTGTCATAAACCTTAGCAAGTGTGTCTAGTCTTCCTTCATTAAAAATCCTATTCTTTAAGACATTTAGACTAGGTCTGAATCCTACTTCAGGAGGGGCTTGAGTATTTCTTACTGTGCTTTGTGTAGTTCTTGAGGATGGGTGACCTATGGGTGCTTTCTTTCTTGCTCTAGAATTCTTTCTTGGTATAGAAGGTGGAGATGAGTCTAGGTCAATGGTGGTAGAGGGCACAGATGTGCTCTTTACTTTCTTCTTCTTCTAGATGTCATCAGTCTTCTCAAGTTCTTTTGCAATCTTAGCTTCCTTGGATTTATCTAAGTCTTCTTGAGTGACTCTGTGAACTCTTAGGATGCTAGATGTAATCTTGGATGCCTTCCTTTTGTTATCAGCACTGTATAATATAGAATCAAATTTATTAGTCTTCTCTCTGTAAGTGCCCCACCTGAGCTCATTAGGATCTTTGGGCACAGACAAGAGAACTTGTGCATATCCTTCTAACACATGTTCCTCCACTTCATAACCAAGTGGGTGAATCCATTTGGTTCTAGGTTCAACTACCTCCATACAAGTGAAATCTATTTCTACCATGAAACATATGGTCTCCTTATATTTATCAACTATCTTCTTAGATAATCTGAACCTTTTCTGCATCTTGATCCTGAATGTTTTAATATCCATGTCCATGGCATCTTTCACACTGCTCTCTATTGTGGCTTTAAGTGAAATCTGAGACATTGTAGGTTTGCTTGTATCTAGGTAAATATTTGCAACCTTACCAACAATATGGAAGTACAAGTAGATGATCAAAGACCCAAACCTGAATGTCTTGTTCTTGTCATGCTTGATAACTCGAATTTTGTCAATTAATTGAGCGCACAATATCTCACATAGATTAAACTGAGTATTATCCTTAACCATCCTTATAGTTGCTAGAACTGTGGCTACTGACACACTATTTAGTCTTCTTGCATGCTGGAACTTGTAACCAAGTATCATAGTTAGAAGCTTTATATCATCTTCCTTGATAGGATCAACTGTCATACCGCGCTTGTCACTTCTAGGTAAACAAACCTGTTCAACTTGCTTCTTGACATCCTTGCCAGTAGAAAGAACTGGTCCAGTCTTAGGAAGTCTTGTTAATTCATGGATTAGGTCAGAGGTGATGCAGATAGGAACATCAACAATCTAGAAAAGGTCATCATGAATTCTACTCAGTAATATCTTCACCCATTTTGGCTCATAAAACTTGTGCGCATTGGAGTACTCAAATATAGGGTTATCAGTCAGATGCATGAATTCATAATTGAATGAGTAGTCTGGTTTCATCATGGATCCCATAAGAGTAGCTATGTTGTTGTCTCCTACTATTTCCTTCTTGCAGTAGATGTATGCGTGAATATCTTCCACGTGCACGACCCCGAGTGGAGTTTTGGAGAATGCTCCTTCAACATCATCTAGAATGGACTTGAATGGATGTTTCTTAAATACAAATCTCTTTCTCTTAGTAGTGTCGAAAACAACTGGGGTTTCCATACTTACTTGGAACTTGATTAATTAGGGTTTCACGATAATTTGAAATGGCACGATTGCTAGGGTTTTGTTTCAAATTTTTATCTATTTACTTAACCACCAAATCTATTGTGCTTTCATGCTTTGATGCTCAATGCTCTTGTTCTCTCCAAATTTTGTAGTCTCGAATGCAAATGTGAAGAAGATCAAACATTTACATCTTTTTATAAAGGTTACTGCATTTAATGTTTGCAACTGTACGCAGTTTTCACAGAGGGTTTCAAATTTTGTTCTGAATGCATTATAGACAATGCATGTATGCATACTACTATATCATGTGATCATAATCACAGATCCATAGGAACATACTTGGAGGTGATTATACTAGCCACACAGGGGTTCTAAGCTAGAATAGCTCCCCCTAAGACCAAGAAGGTCTATTCAACCAGAAGTAGAGGATGTGTCCATTGTGGATGTATCAACCACTTTGTTCTCTGCATTGTCCTTCTTCAATTCAACCCAAATTTTTCTTGAATCTTCTTTTTATTGAACAAACTTGACTTCTCCTTCTTCTTCAAATAGTGATTTCTTAGGATCCTCTTGTTTTTGAGTTCTGGATCTACAAAACCTTGAGATGTGTCCAGCCTTTCCACATGTGTGACAAATGATAGGAGGTCTAATGTTTTTGTTCATCATGTTGCACTGCTTTGCTGTGTGTCCATTGTAATTACATAACTGACATGTAATGTTCTATAAATTTCTTTGAGGCTGATTTCTCTGATTGTGTTGTGACTTATTTCTTTGATTTGTTCTGCAATGTATAGCCATGTGACCAAACTTATTACAGGAGTAACAATAACCATTGAAAGGTCTTACCTCTTTGCAATCTCTTGCCAAATGCCCATATTTATTACATGCATAAAAAGTTCTGTTAACTTGCTTGATTTCTCCTTTAGGTGGGTCTATTTTAGTCTCTGCAACATTTTCATCTTTCTTTGCTTCTGAAGATGCTTCATGTGCATTCTTTCTTTCTTTCAATGAATTGATTTCAACTTGTGCTACACTGTATCCAAGACCAGTAGTATCACCTCTTAGCTTTTGTGCATTGAGCTGAGATTGAAGGGAATCAAAACTTGTGTGGAGTTTATCAATCTTATCCTTTGCTTCTGTTAATTCAGATTCAATCTTTTTCTTTATGTTCTCCAATTCCAAGACTTTCATATTTGCTCGCAAAAGTTCATCTTCTAATTGTTTGCTTTCTTTGATCTTTTCTTCAATAGAAATTTGACTGTCTGTTAGCTATTCATCCAGATTTTCAATTTTATCTTTCAAAGACATGTTCTCTTCATTGAGATTTTTGACCATTTTCCCTAAATCACTTGTAGAACAATCTTTTAAGTCTTTTCTCAATTTCTTGATAAGCATTTGTGAGCCATCAACTTTCACTCTAAGTTCTTCATTTTCTTTTTCAGATCTATCAAGATCTTCAAGAGCTGCCTCAAGATTCTTTTTCAAATGTTTTTCTTTTGCTGAGTCCATGATCTCCTCAAGTGGTTAAAATTTATTTCAGAGGACCAGAGCTCTGATACAAATTGTTAGAAACACTGAGAGGGGGGGTGAATCAGTGTTTGTCTATTAATTATATTTCAGCACTTTAAGCATAAATCAAACATACATTCAATGAAGCTTAATACAAGAACTCATAACACATGATATGATTATGGGGAAACCTTGATCAGAGGAAAACCCCGGTGGGAATTAGTACCCACAAATATTGCACTAGTATAATGAACCTGTTAAAGTTCCTTTGCCCTGTTAGGAGCAGTCTTTACAATTCAAGTACAATGACCTTGTTAGAAGTCTATTAAAAAAACCTAGTTAAAGGTGTATGGCTCACTGCCTGAGCTCACTTCCCAATAAGATGAAGGCTACAACCTTTTGATAGCTGATATACACTATATCAAAAATGAACTACTATGATGACACTATTGTCTGATCAGTTCTGTTTATGCGTTGATTCTCTTACTCTCTTAAAGAGCTTTATCTCATACTAACTTCACTATACTACTCTTCTATGTCTTTCTCATTCATATTCTTCAACACTTGTAATATACATTTACATTACATATTTATATATTCATGTCCAAATAGACGCGACTCAAAACAAGACTATAGTCAGCCCTAAAAACATAATACACAACGCTTCCAAATAAATTGGCTTAAGCGTGTTTACAAAAATACTAAAGACATTATTACAAACATATAATAAAAGGCGCTTGGCCTTTACACAACAAAAAAATTCACACTGATCCAAAAACCTAAGTCGGCTCCATGCTTTGTTTCCTAAACTGTAGTAGTATTTTTCTTCTTGTATCTTATTCATACTATCATTCCATACTATGCATGTCTTGCCTTAGCATGTACACATGTCATAGAACATATATCTGAGCACGCATATTTTGATTCAATCTCTTGCACATGCACTGATGTGTTGATCAGTGTGTATCTCTGTCTGTCCTATTTTCCATACTTAGTCATTTTTTCTTTCTTGACAGTAACTTAATATGACTTTGTTTCCATAATGACAACACAAAATAAGTCATATATCCTCTAGGAGTCAACTTGCCAACATAATCTTTATCTCTCTAATTCTCTAAAGTCTTTGACACTTTGATTATAATCAATTAGATTATATCAAGTTTACATCAATGACAATACAATTCATTAACTGATTTAATGTCTTGCATTATCTTTATGCATTTCAGTGATCAACTTAATATCTTCAAATATTCAATCAGTTACATGTCATCAAATATATATGTGTGTGTGTGTGTGTGTGTGTGTGTGTGTGTGTGTGTGTGTGTGTGTGTGTGTGTGTGTGTGTGTGTGTGTGTGTGTGTGTAATGAGGTTGTGGTCTTGACCGCATGTTTTGATGATCGGAATGCAAAGTTTCAAGTAACAGGATGTTGTCCAGCAAAGAGTTAAAGGTGTTCTTGACAGCAGCCAATCAGATCCTTGTTCGTTGATGATGCACCATGTTTTTGTGAGTGTTTATGTGTTGGAGGGATTGTGGTGATGTTTTTTATCGATGAGGAATTATGATTTGGCATGTTTGTGATCATTTGTGATTGGATTGATTGGAGGTTGTACAAGAACATTGAAGAATATATCTTATTTTGACTTTTCTTTGTCGAATCGGTGTGTGATAAATTAGAAGGCCGACCTGAGTTTTTTAGAAAGTGTTCTAGATTTGTAACACATTTTAGGGCTTTCTCATTGAGTGGGAAATATTGAAAAATGTTTTGTAAGGCGGTTAATTTCCCGAATGAACTTGTATTTTATAAATATGTAAAATGATGAAATTTACAAGTGTAGATTATGGATGCAGAGGTGCGGTCAAGAAGAGAAAGAAAAGAGAAGTGTGTTTGCATGTGTAGCAAAGATTGAGCTTGAACTGGATCTGTATTAGCAAAGGAAGTGCTAGTTTTTCATATCATTTACTTATTGATTCCTAACATCTTAATCAAGCTAAATCTCTCAACTGGGTAGATCCTAACAGGTCTGAATTGTAAATCCTTTAACAAGGTGACTCTTTAATTAGGATTTTAAATACTTTAACCAGGTTACTCCTAATAGGGTAAAGCTCCTAACGGGGCTAGAGGTAAATCCCTTGACCGGGTGACTAATCCTAACATGGTCTTTCTCTTAACCAGGCATTATTGTAAGCTTTTAACAGGGCTAATCTCTTAACCAGACATACTTCAGAAGAGTGCAGATTTTAATGGGTGTCATCCCCACACGTGGGTTTTCCCAGTTGGGTTTCCATGAGAAAAAATTTGGTATTATTGTGTTGCATGATTGTGGATTTTTATTCTTATTGCTTAATTTTTTCATGCAATGAATGTTTATTGATGCAAGTGGTAGAATGGTTAATGAAAAGTTAGAATTTTTAGATTACTGATTCACCCCCCCCCCCCCTCNTTCCCCCCCCCCCCCCCTCTCACTAATCTTGGACATCATAATACTAATAGTTTCCACAATGGAGATGGTCCAACCATGCAGCAAGAGCCAACACAATAAAAACAATATGTTGGTGTATTTTCTTGCTACCCTCAATTCTGAAAGATCACTGATATTAGTTATGATTGTCAAAGAACATATTGAAATCAATCATTGCTTCATCCACAAACAAAGACAAGAAAATCCCAATAATAACAAGGTCACTGGACCTTCTACACTTCAAACTCCATGAAATTTGGGTGGGTGTACCCTTAATTCATCTACCTACTCAAATAAATATTATACAACCTCCTCAGTAGATGACAACATGGATATTATAGATAAACTTCAATAATTTATCTGAAAAACAAAGCATATATGACAGTTTCATATTTCAATTTGTTTTACCATACTTTTCATGTATCACCTATGACCAGTGACTAATTCACTTGGGTTACAGAGTCGCATAAAAGAAAAAAATACTTGATAGCACAGTCCATTAATTATTGACATATAATTCACAAAAAATATGCCTTACATATAACTTCTTAAATTATATGGATGAATATTATCAAATTTGCAACAAATGATAAACTCTCACAGTTAATAAGTAGGAGATATTTTTCCACAGCAAGTCAAATTGTGATATTGCTATCAGGATTCAACTGTGTAGTTTTTGAGTCAAACTCATTGACCCATAATTCATGAGTAGTGGTTCACATGAACCCATCTCTCATGAGAATGAATGGAACACTTAGCACTCACCTAGATCCAATGAGTGCTAAGTGTTCCATTCATTCTCATGAGAGATGGGTTCATGTGAACCACTACTCATGAATTATGGGTCAATGAGTTTCACTCAAAAACTACACAGTTGAATCCTGATAGCAATATCACAATCTCACAGTTAATTATCTCAGCATATTTAATTCTTTTCTTGAAAGATAGAAAAATATAACAAACTCATTTATGATAACTCAGAGAGACAAATTAAGATGAATCCTTACTTTTTATTCAATTCGTAAAGAGTCAAATTTGATACAAAGACATATCATTAAGATTTAATTGCTAATTTACTATCAAGAATCATGCATGCTTCTCAGAGAATGCATAACTTCAAAATGTATTGTATTATTTTTAACATAGACTGACATAACATCAAAAATTGGGAACCCTTCACAAGTGATCTTGGAATTCCTTTTATAGACTAAGGAATGAAACAAGCTTCAGATCACTTGGAACAAAATTTAAAATCTTATCAAAAGGAAAAAGACTCGAGAATAGGTAGAAAAAATTGAATATGATCTTGGGAAATGCACTATACTTTGACTTTGGCACCTTTGTCTATTGATATTCAGAATAACTTCATTGTGTGTCTGAAAGGTCATCTGCAGCTATAATAGAAAATTAAATATGCCTTTGAATATAGTTATCATCCTTGTTAACATCACTCAGGTGCCAAGTCATCTAACCTTTTGAAGCCTTCTTGTCTACCTTTATCATATTCTCCCATCTGGCAACCTCCCTATCTGTAGGCCAATTGAACCCCTTTATAGCCTCCAGTTGTGCAACTGACTCCAACCAACGAGCATTTTTGGCAGCCCTGGCATCTGAAATAAATTTGGTGAATACCACCCCAGTTATAAAAAGAGAGTCCATTACCTCATTGAAATTGTAAATATCAATGTCCTTATCCATGTGTAGAAGTACTTTTGTATTCTTCAAAATCATGTCAAATTCTTCTCCCCACACATCAACTGGTTTCAAATTGTCATCTTTATCATAAATAGAGGAAACAAGAGACTGGTGACCTTCACCCAAAACCTTCAATTTACCCTTTATCAATAAGTCCTTTCCTTTGAAAATTGCAGTTAAATAATTTACCACCTCCACGATGTTCATAGTTTCATTTACCTTATTAAGAAAGTCATCCTTGTATTCCATGGTAGTATCCAAATTCTCCATCAACACATTCCTTCCAGCCCACTAATTATACAAAGGCTCCAAAAGTAACAAAGCATCAACACAAACATTGCTAGCATTTTTTAAAGAAATATGTAGGCCATGAACTACACTTATTTTATTCTTTAGTTTATCAATCCTATACTACAATACTTCCATTAGAGCGGTTACTACACCAATATTCTTTGTTTCCTCAAGTTTCTCAATCATGTCTACATAATCTTCCAATTTGGATTTTTCTACAATAGGAGCCTGCAAATTTATAGAAAATGGGGTTAAGTATGTATGAATGTCAATCGCTGCATCAACCATAGTTTTATTCTCAACATTGGATGAATTTTCATTCCACTCCCTTATCTTCTCTTCCATGGTTGCATTCTTCATTATCACCTCCTCATACTTCTTTGTAATGGAGATCACTTGTTGGTAAGTCTCTGTGTATTTCTATGATAGGTTCTCTGTTTTAGCTAAAATCATGAAAGAAACATGTGTCATGAAGGTAGCAATTTCAGTATCCCATGTATTCTATAGATTCCATATCATCTTATACTCTCTTTTTTATTCTTGAATGTTTATCATATGCAGCTTCTAAGTGGATGGAGCCAGTGAAAAAGTTGCCAATGTTTTGGAATTTTAATCAAAACTTGATCCTCTCATTATATCACCAATCTCAAATTCAGACCTTAACATTCTTTACAAGGAATCTTACTTGCTCCATTGTTATATGCTCAATGTTCAGATCATACTCTTGGAGTGCCTTTACAATTTTTTCATTCTTTTCATTTCCTCCATCTCCCATATCCAGAATAGATCTCACCTCATTCTACTTCAATTTCATTAAAAATCTCTTGAATTCATTTATTTTAACAAAATCATCATCATTTAAGAAAATATTGGACATCACTATTCATTCATCTTCTAGAAAACCAAGAGGCATATCTGTCTCTCCAGTCCCTTCATGAGGTCTCTCCTCTTTGAGCTTTTCCCTAATCTCATGAAAATATTTCCCCTTCTCAACAATAATTGCCCTTGCAGGGTCCCTTTTCACCATTACTCGAGACTCGTCAATTTTTTGCTTCTTAGCAAGTGGCTCTTTAGTGGATCCAGCTTCATCTCCACTTTCCATAGAGTACATTGGTTGTTCCAAAGGCCTTTTTCTCTGAGAAGAGACTACATATTTTGTCTTTTGAGTCTCAGCAGCCATCTCCTGCAACTGGGGCATTTGTGCCATTAGGACTTCATAAGAGCTTAACATGCTTTCAATTCTTTTAAACTAAGACTCTTCATGAAAAAAACCTAAGAATTTTTTATCCATTTCCCTAAACTCATCCTCAACCATCATCAAGTCATTCCATTTCCTCCTTCTTTCTTGAACAACATCCCTCTCCATTAAATTTCTTACAACATCTTCATCATCTAAGGGTTCATTATATTTAATTGTATCCTAAGGGGTCATTTGTTTTATTGCAACCCTTATAAAACCCTCTGGATTACAAAACCTAGGTGTAATAGTGACCAGCCTATATTGTTTTAGGATGTCATTCATTTGTTCAAAGTTAGTCCTCCCAATAGTGAAATCATTCACAACTCACAGTCTAGGAAGACAAGTTCCCTTCCTATGTGCCTATAATTATTATTTATCCACAAGAGTCAACTGCCAAATAAACTCCATATAAGCAAGCCTAGGAGGTAAAAATTTGGGGAGAACATGTAGAGGTTGAGGAAAACCATATACTCTAATAACAGTAAAATTATCAAAAAAAAAAAGAAATCCCCCCAATTATGTGAAATAGGCCAATTTGGCACAAAGTGCCTGGGTCTCAAAATTCTCCTCAATCCAATCACTAATTTCTCCTTTTTGGTTCCTAACATCTCTAGGATGGGAAACACAATCCAATTTTAAAAATACAGAAAAGAAGAAAGATAAGTAGCATTGTCCCACACCTGAGTCCACCTTTGTATTGGAGATGATACACCAAGATCCACCTTTTTCAAAATGATCTCCATGTCCATTCGGTCATGATTGAAGTACATAATCAGGTGCATCAATATGGAATGATGATTGAAATAAATGACATCATTATTCTTCGGTATCTTAATCAATGCTTCATAAATTTGATTGACCACATACCCCACATAATCATAATCAGTTTTTACCTATGGATGTTGTATATTCATGGCCATCATTAATAAATCAGCATCCACTATGCCTTCTCCATCAAATCCCTACACCTTGCATAACCCATACAATGTGCATTACAAATAGAAGTGGAAATTGCTTATATCATAGGGCACATATATGTCATCAAGAATTGGTGTCAATTTTCTGTCAACCCTAGGCATGTACCAAGGATTAGAATTTTTTTAGTACCCTTTTTTGGGCCTCATAATTCCTCTTTTCTTTATTTAAATCAATATATGTTCATGTGGCACCCGATATTTAAAATTCTTCCACAAAACTCATTCTGTTTATAATCACCATGGCCAACTTATCCTTTCTTGTGATAACCCTAGGTGTAGATCAATATGCCTTCGCCAATTCCCTTACTAAGTCGACATCCATGTATACATCAGGAACTACCATATTTTCCATGTTCAACTCCCATGGATTTGACATTGGAATGCCCTTAACTTTGTTATTCCATAAATAATGAAAAAGAAAAGCTCCAAAGGCATTTGGGGTTTCTATGTTTCTGCATTGGTTGCACCCAACTTTCCATGCATATTCATTCGCAGACAAACTGTTTGATGTTCTTGTTAAGAGGTCTATGAATTCCTCTAATTAATTATTTCCTTTTTCCTTCTTTTTTGTTGCCTTAGAACCACCACTAGTCGTTGCCTTGCTCATATTTCCTGAGAAACTGAAAGGTGGGTTGAAGGATGCAAATGATTTACTCAATAAGTTCAATGAGATTACTACAAAACTTGATGAAAAACTCAAGAATAAGAGAATGGATGGAGAGAAGCATGGTATTGGCTACACAAGTTATGAAGTTGGAGAATCCTCTGGAACCAAGAATGGCATGCAAGATGATAAAACCTCACCAAAGGTAACCCCAAGGAAATACAGTAAGATATCTTATAAACCAGTTTGTTTCAATTGTCATAAGGTTGGACATGCTGCTAATGTTTCAAAGAAAAATGTCAAATCTAGTATTCCAAGTGTTAGATCTAATGCAAGACCAAGTACTTTTCATGGTTATTGTTACAACTACAACAAATATGGTCATGGAGCTAATGAGCGTAGGATAAGGATGAACATTCAATGGTCACAAATCAACTAATTAAGTCCTTATCAGAATGAGAACCGGTGGATTGTTAGATGCTCACATTGTCAAAATTATGGACACGTGGTTGTTAACTGCAGATTGAGGACAAGAAGAGGCAATGTAGGACCTTAGAGATCAATAGGTATGGCATCTTTACATTGTCACAATATAGGACACATTGCAAGGTTATTTAGAGAAAGGAACAATAAGGTGAACCAACCGGTTAATCAGTCAGACAAGAAAAAGGGAAGCAGATTTTGAATATTGAAGAGACTAGGAATTAGATGAACATGAATTGCATAAAGAAGAGTGAAGACAAACCATCTAAAGATACCACATCTTCATCAGATGTGGAGAATTATTCATTTAACTAAGTCATCATTGACTTAGGGGGAGCAAGCATTGTTGAATCTATTGAAGACCCCCTAGATGAAAGTGTAGTAAGTTTTATTTGCATATTTAGATGCATATAGTTGTTTTGATTTCTGGTATGAAGTTTTTTTACCACATGAAGAATTGGTTGACTGCTAACAAAATTTTAGAATTTATATGATGTTTTGTTAGCAACCGGTGAAGTGCCATTACTTAGGTCAATCTCACAGGATGTAGTCACAAATTTAACTAAATCAAAGTGGGATAAGAAAGTGATTACTATCAATGATATCCTGGATTTGAATGTGAGATTTGTATCTATGGTGATTGGATATAAAGTGTTTTACTCCAGCAGAATCAATAGTGTGCCCACTGCTGCAATCCACAGTGCATATAGAATGGTGATAGAAGATGTTGAGTATGATTTATGTGTTGCAATGAGAGATCATTTATTTCTAAATATGGAGAAGATTAGAAAGGACAAAAGGAAAGTATTTAAATTCATCTAATTGATTATGGGATTATTATTTTACTTTCATAATTTCTTTCCTGGTGTTGGTCATATAAATTGGATAGAAGGTACACCAATTTTGCAATTGAAAAATTGTATTAGATTATTGGGTAATGGTTTAATGAGAAATTTTGGGGTTATTTCAAAGACTTTCAAAGAAAAATGCATCAAAGGGGAAGGATAACAGCCCATATTGATGATAAATACAAGGATGATATATGTTTAATGGTGTATATTGACACTTGTCATATGGAGGCAGTAGTTCCTAGGACATCATGGGTCATGCTCATGGGATATGAAGTAGAGGGTGATATGATAATCTTACAAGATAAATATTTACTGTCAAAACCAGTCGATCCAAATGAGCTCAAATTTGGAACCTATGAAGAGAAGAGCATGGAGGTTCATAGAAAAATGACCAAATTGGTGATTGACAAGAAGATTAGAAAAGAGGTAGAAAAATTTTCATTGAAGAAAGGCTTTACACAAGAATTTGTTAACAAGGAAAGAGCCAAACATGTTTCAAAGCAAACTGGAATATTTGGTGTGGCAGTAGCTATAGGTGAAGGTGAAGATGTAGAAGTCATTTCTTCTACAACTGGTAGTGTCCCAACTAGTAGGAAAATAAGAAGTGCCTCAAAAAAAATAGTAAAGAAGGATAAAATCACTCCTACTATAAAGGCATCAGTTAAAGGAAAGCAAAGACCTACTCAACTAGAACCTACAAAGGTGAAGAAGACTACTAGAAAAAGGAAGAAGGAGAAGGCTCAAATATTTGAGAAGGTCGAAGAAGAAGCAGAAGGAACATAATCCAATGAAGAAAAAAAGGAGATGAAGGCTAGTGGAAACAAGTCAAAGGTGGTTGGTACTCCTACCACTTAATTTGTCAAGCTTGATTTTGGAAAATTTATTTTTGTTGACAACATTGTTGAAAGAGTCAAGAAGTGGGGTGTACTTGTTGGTGTAAGGAAATTTTATGGAAAGGTCAATAAAGATGACCAGACAAAGATTGAAGATGCATATTTTTTAGTATACAAGTTAAGTAAAGCACTTATTAAATTGCAGGGACAAATCCCTACATCTTTGTACAGCAAGATTGAAGCTAGGTAGCGTACAATGTTAAAGGAAAACAAGGAAAACAAGGAAATAATTGAATATAACTTAGTCCAATTACAACTAGAGATGTCTACCAAGGGAATCAATGAGACACTTAAGAAAGTTAGACATGCATTCAAGACTAAGTAAAGAATTACAAGATTATTGATTGGTGATTCTCAATCAGTGCAAGAGGAAACATTGAGTATTTTGAAGAATTTCTTAGGTCTTGTTGAACAGAAGAAAGATGATCAAGAAAAAGATGAAGAGGAAAAAGAACAAGATGATAATGAACCTATGGTTACACAGACTAATAAAGGATGGAAAGTTGATGGTGTGAAGATCACACTTGGTAATGTTTATTTGGATGGGCCCAAGGATACCATGGACACCATAGGTGATGTTCATGTCATGGTTATTCCTAAAGATACAGAGGATCCTAAGGATACAACTGATGAACAGGTGGATATAGGAATAGATCAAGTGATGACTGATGATACCAAAGTTGATGTTCCTACCAGTGAGCAACGACAAGAACCAGCAGTAGAGGCGACTAGTGAAGAAAAAGACAAAGAGAAGAAAGTGTAGGCACATACTACGGATGTGCAGAAGAAATGAGATTTAAAAAAAAAAGCATGAGCAACAAAAGGAGAAGACTATAGATAGAGAAAGGGAAAAGGTAACATCTTCTATGTCTATTGTTCAGCAAAGTTTTGATAAGATGGATAAAGATGATATATCGGTCATTCAAGGACCAATAGATCTTAGTACAATGAGCCCAACAAAGTTGATGAATGTTTCTATGGTCATTAAGTCCAAGGCCAAAATAGATCAAAATTAGAAGGAGTCACAAATTATTCAGACTGCAAGAGATATATTATCTCATTTAGTGCCTGAAGCAACTTATGATGAGAAGGATGCACCTCTTAAATAGTTATCTCAATTGATGACAGTTGCAAGTGAATAAATACAAAGTCTAGAGGATGCAGAAGTAATAAAGGCAAAAAAGGACTATGAAAGGAATAAATCAGAGAAGCTATTCCAGTAGATTGCACTTCACAAAAGAACATTGATAGTTGATATTAACAAGGTGAAACAAGCACTGATAGAAGGAAGTAAGTTTCATACTTTTGTTTCTGATTTCTTACAATTTATTAAGGATATTGAGCATAGAAGAATTAAAGCTTAACGTGAGCTACAGAAGTTAGTAAGAAATTTTAATCCAGTGAACCATTCCATTACAAGTTTTGGAGCATCAGTGAACATTATTAATCATAAGCTCAAAACTTATAATAATGAGCAAGGGAAAAGGGTTGCAACTTTGATGGAGATACAGAGTCTACTGATTCCAAACTTGGAAATTTTGCAGAAAGGAGTTAAAGATGCAGCAGTAATATCGTCTCTACCTGGTATGAGTATAGTGAAAGCATTGGAGTGGATAGCCTATCTACTAACCAGTCATATAGTGATTAATGAGAGTCTCAAGAATTTATGGGAGACTGACCTACAGGTTTTAAAGACCAATTTTGGTGATGTATTTTGTATATTGTAATAGGTATATGCTACTCTCTATGAATAGAATTTTGGTGTGATCATTTATTGTAATACCTTTGTCATTGTTGTCAAAGTGGGAGAAGATAGAGTAGGATTAGATAGAGTAGTATAGAGTAAAAATTTGCTACGTATTTTGTAAGAAGGAGCAGTACATACTGTATGCACCCTAAAATGGTCGCTTAGACTTTGGGCCCCATTTCTCAATTTATCAAATCCCTGAATCAATATTTTCAAATATCAACAATATCAATTATATCAATTTCCTTGATCAAATCATAAT
>MU228452.1:2401338-2446766 GCA_018584345.1 Thuja plicata
CTGAGAGCAAATTTACAAATCTTGCAACTCCATGCATAGAGAGCTATGGATCGATTTGTGAGGGCTCATTCTTGAGTTTCCTTGCATGTAAGGATTCATAGAAGTGCACTATTTTGTGTGTACACATACATGGTCTATTTGTAATTACCATATGGGGAGTAATCCTAAAGTTTAGATTTGTACTTGTGTATTTTTTTTTTGCTTAGTCAGACACTTAGCAATTTTTATAAGTTTTTCCATCAATACCAAAGAGGGAGATTGTTTTCATCTGATGAAGATGATCATATCCTAGATCATGTGGTAAATGTTCTAGTATTTTCATTGCTGGAAAAAAGTCTACTTCACAGGTTAGATTAGATATACCAATGATGAAGGTGTGATTGTACATGAACTTTTCTAAGTATCCAGTGTACCGGTGATAATACAGTGTGTGATGGTAATTTCAGTGTGTGGTGATAATCTGAAGGATTCAGCTGATGCAATTATGCAGAAAGTATCTACAGAGTCATGATTACCTGCATCTATGATCACATAATTTGATTCAACACATAGATAGAGATTTGAGGCAAACACCAGTGATATCAGCAAGAACAGTCAATTGGTCCAGTCAAGGTGATGAAATAGAGGTAGCGATCAATTATATGTCAAAGTTTTATTATTTATGAATTATATTTTTGAGGGTCAACCTTGAGGAGTTAAATTTCCTATGTTGGTGTGATCGCTTGTGAAGTTTTGTTTGGATTTGGAGGCTGACTTAGGTAAAACATTTTAGGGTTATTCCACCGACCTAAATATTTGTATAAGAGATGAAATTGAAGAGTAATTGAGATTTGTTGTTGATGCGATGATTGTAGTGTTTGGATTGGATCTTTGTGTGAATAGAATAGTGATTTGAGAAGTGCTGAAGTGGATCTGTCAAGCAAAGTGTCTACTTTCAGATCATTTTCTTTGAGTTTATTCTCAAGGCAAGTCCTAACCGTCTTTTGATCAAAATCCTCTAAAAAGGTTACTCTTAATAGGGTAAGAAGGATCCTAACATGTCTAAAGACTAAATCCTCTAACAGGGTGACTCTCAGAAGGAGTTTCAAATCCCTTAACAGGGTAGTTCCTAACAGGACTTTTGTAATAGCTTCTAATCGGGCTATAGATACTCTTAACCGGGTATATCCTTAGCAGGATATTGTAATGCTCCTAATAGGGAAAAACTTATTGGTGCACTAGTGAGATTTGTGGGTGATAATTCCCACCATGGTTTTTCCCTCTAAAAAGGGTTTCCACGATAAAATATTGGTGTCATTGTGTTGATTTCATGGATGTATGCTTTGTTATGTTTTTATGTTATATTTATCTTTGCATGTTGGTTACTTTGGAAGTTGATGAAAATATTTTGTAGACCTGTAGTTACACTGATTCACCCCCCCCCCCCCCCCCAATGCCTTATAACATTAACACACTTCACACCTAATCTCTACAAATTATTCATGCAGTAGAGGCATAACATTTTCTTGATTACATTGTTTTGCGACTTAGCCATATGTTCAAACTTTATTAAGGCTTACTCTTATCTGTAAAGTTCAAATTTGACTTCTACTTATTTTACATTACAATTCTCATCATATTATTAATTTTTTAAATTACAAAAAGATATCATTTTTTAACTTTTTTTTAAAATTGAATTATCCTTTATATCTTTTAATATAGATTGTTTATTGCATTATATACGTAACAATTTGTGGAATCATACTTTTAACAGTTGCCTCTGATAATGGTTCTCAACTTACCAATGAAATTCATCCTACAAACTCCCAAGAGGTAACCTCATTTGCTTTAAATTGTCATGGTTTACTCCTATTGATATACGCTCCTATATCTGATAACGTTATAAATTGGATCTTTTATTTTATCAATAAGTTTTTCTCTCAATTTTAACCTCTTCCAGGGTATCGAAAGAGATAGGAAAACATTTCCCTCTTCCTTTTCACTTTAACATTCTTTAAACACTTTCTCAGGTATGCTACTTTCTTTAAAACTTTACTTGTCCACATTCGATAATGGCCTGTCACTTTTTGTGTTGCAATTTCAATACTTTCAAATTTTCAATTCTTTCACCCTATCTACAAGACTTTGTACTGACTTGTTTATTTTATATTTTTTCCTACCATCAAATGTTGTCTCTTCACACCTAATCTCCACAAATTCTTCATGCAGCAGAGGCATAGCAATCTCTCAATTACACTGTGTTGTGACTCGGCCTTTTATTCAAGCTCTATTAATTCTTGCTCTAATCTGTAAAGTTCAAATTTGATTTTTACTTAGTTTACATTAAAATTCCCATCATATTGTTAATTTTTATTGTCACAAAAAGATATTATATTTTTTTAAGTTTTTTTCAAAAAATTGAATTAGTTTTTGTGTTTTTTAATATAAATTGGCTATTGCATAATATACACAACAATTGATTGAATCATACTTTTAACAATTGCCTCTGATGATGGTTCCCAAATTAGAAAGAAAAATCATCCACAATGTCTTCCAAGAGGTAACATCATTTCCTTTAAACTGACATCATTTACTCTTATTTATATATGCTCATATATCTATTAATATAATAAGTTGGTTATTTTCTTATATTAATAAGCTCTTCTATTGATTATGTCATCTTCAAGGGTATCTAAAGAGCTAGGAAAACATTAACCTCTTCCTTGCTTCTTAAACTTCCTCTTGCACTTCTTAACTAATTGATACTTAAATTGTCTTTCACCAGTACCTCTCAATGCCTTCATGCTACCATACTAACTCTTGTCCATTGCTACTGTTGGTGCATACCCATTCTGCATAGTACAACACTTTGGTTGAATTTTACAAAAAAAAAACCACTACCATAGATCCGCATTGTCCTATCTTGTGTGAACTCAAATTAACTTATAGATTCACACACCAAATATTCAAAATTTAAAAAACCTCCTTGAAATTGCTAATTGGTCTTGGTTGTATTCTATGATTGTAGTGGGATCGTGCGGTCAAAATGAATAGAGGACATTTCGGTTACTTATCACCACGATCCAAACCTTGGGTTTTAAACTTTTTTTTTTTTGGTGTGCCTAATATGTTATTGTCAGAATTAGTTTTCCTTTTGTAGTTATTTTTCCCTTTTCTAGCTTTGTTCTTGAGTGCGGATTATGAGGCACATCTTGGATGATCTATGAATTTGTGCTCTTAGAAAAGAGGCCAATAGAGAATACTTGTGCTCTATCATTTTACCTATGTTTTCTTGGCTTGTTTTGTGGTCATTGCTTCTGCATTGTTTATTGGTTCTCTCTACGATGAGTTGATACTGCATCTCCAAGAATGGTTGAGCTATGTCTGTGACAGGATCTAAGTGACCTGTGCTCTTGGTTTGAGACCAATCGAGCTCACTTTACTTTGTCTCCTCATATTTTATGGCTTTGAACCCTTGCTCTTTCATTTTATTTTTCTTTGTTCTTCGTTGGTTATTGCAAGAGTTTGGGGTTGTTTGTGCTTTTGGGCTTTGATATTCATCCTCGTATTTTAGCGATATGTATGTTGGATTTTATGGGAAATCATGCTCTTGGAAAAGTGGCCAATTGAGCTACTATGATTTATGTACCTTGTGTGGTTTCTCAGTCTTATGCCTTGATCATTTGGGATTTTATGATCATCATACTCTTTCTTTGATTGCTTGTTGATGATTCTACCAACCATGTCCTTGGTGTAGACCAAGTGGAAAATATTTATATTTACATCCTTAGTGTATATTGAGTAGACGAACCATGATGTTATGATCTCCTTCATGTAAATTCTTGTAGGAATAGGTGCGTTGAGTAGGTATGGGGAGTAGCTCCTCACATGTGCTCTAGCCCACAAGTGGTCGTAGTGGATACATCTATGAGTTCTTAAAAAGTGACAATGTAATAAAATAAATTGGGTATAAACATTAAAAAAGATAAATTGGAAACCTCAAATGTCAATTATTGACATGTGCAAGTAGTGGAAACCATTGAATCCCCAGATGTCATGAGTGACTCATGCGGGTGGTAGATGATACTTGAGTCCCAGTATGTTAGATATGACCCATGTGAGTATGGATACTCCATATTCTTAGCACTCTCATGTCTAGTTCTATTAATTGTGAGTAGTACCCTATTGTACTATGAATATGTTGCATTAGTATTGCATTATGGACATTTGTCCACATGTTGAGTGTTCTCCATGTGTTATTAATTATCTGTATTTGTATACATTGATTGGCATGAATGTATACCTACAATCACTTGTATGCTTGATTCCTTGTTGGGGTCGTGTGACTACCTCCACAAGCACTATGGGGTGGACCTAGGGGTTCCATGTGGTTGGGTGGAATGACCAACCTATGTTTGGGACCGGCATACAAGTGATGGACTTGATCGAGAGACTCAGTGTGATATGGATTACTTCTTCTTCCCTTGATCTCTCTTTACTACTTTACCTTCTCATGTTATGTGTTTAGTTTTTGTACTTCATTTATCATTGTATAGCTATTCAATTAAGTGTACTTGGCCTCGATAATGTGTATCTATCACTCTCTAGTGTGGAGCTAGTTTCTTTACAATTGTACGTTGAAGTTGTCATAGGAGTTTGCCTTTAATTTTCTTCATTCTAGAAGACATCCTCAAGTTAATGTCTACACCTACACTGGCATTTATATTGATCGACATCTCTGCCTGTTGAGTGGTGTCTCTGCCTCTTTGGTCCGAGAGTTTTATGTCTCATAATTCTACCAATCTTTAGATCATCTTTTGGGTGTTTAAACTAGCATTTGCATATATCGGTGTCTCTACCTTCCTTCGATGTCTCCACCCAGTTTCTTATATATTTGGCTCCTTGTGTATCTTTCTTTCCATTTGATCTTGGGTTGCCTCAATGTATATTATAGGTTCCTTGTTGGTTAGAAGTAAATGAACATGTATGTTTAATCATCTTAGGGACATTTTTTTATACTTAAAATGAATCTTGTTTAGTTGGAATTTGGAAGATAGTTTAGTCTCCTCTATTGGTTTTTCATGAGTTATTGCTAGCTTCACGTCTTGTGACTCATTGGACTTTGTTTGAGTCCTCATTGGGAAATCTCGTAAATGTGTGCACTATGTTTTGAGTGTGTTTTTGAGTTTTCATGGAACCCTTGGAAGTGCTTTAAGTCTTCTATTAGTGAACAATTGTATGATGATCATGTTTTGTTTATTTAATTGTAGCACTTATGTCATTGATGTTATGGTTATGGACAAAAAAAATTTATTCAGTGCATGTTTGACCCTTTGTTTCGAGGGTTCCTTGTTACAATCATGCATGTTTTTCTTTTTTTATTGTTTGTTTTCACAAGTTTCATGGAATTGTTGACAACATCCATGGGAATGAAGGTAAAATCGATGGGTTTGCATTTTTGGATGTTTAACATTATCTTTTTTATTTCTAAAAAAGGAAACTTTTAGTCATGTGGAAATGCTTGAAAGACCTACAAGAATAGAGGTAATATAAACAATAGTAGTTGTTGTATTCTTGAGTTTTTTACATTTAGTTTTCTATTTTTGAGTTTTCTAACTCTTTCAGAATTGTTGGTAACTCCCACGGGAATGCTTCTTTTATATTTTTCTAACTTCTGTCGGATTTCTCTGACACCCCACAAGATCGTGGTTTTAGTGTTCTATTTTTTGTGATTTTAAATTTTTATGGGATTGATAAACACTTTGGTGGTTTTACAGATAAACTTGGCTTATACAAGAACGCTCTGTGTTCCTACGAGATTGTTCTTTATCTTTGGTTTTCGTTATTTTGCATAAGTCTTTTTTTGCTAACCCACTAACTTTGGATTGCTTGTGATCAATACTAACGCTTGGGCATCTTTACATGTGTCCAAGGTCCCACAATAACATTTCTTGTTGGGGGTTTCTTTTTTTAAACATAAATTTAAAAATAACCTTTCTTCTATGCTTTCATGTGTTTGTTTAAAGTAGGCATTATTAGTTGGGCTTAAAAAGAACAGCATGTCTTGTGTGCTTGGTGCATTTGCACAATCTTGTTGAGTGGACCCATGTTTGCACTTAGTATCCTCTCTCGTTGGGATTTTTAGAACCTTGGGTGTAAGATAAAATTGATCAACAACACTCATCTTTTTCTTTTCAGAAAGGGTTTTCTTTGTGGGAAAAAGTACTCACCCAAGGGAATGACCCAAGCGGTACTCTTTCAACCCTCTATATAAATAATCATAGTTTTGGTTAAAGTCATAATCAATGGGTGTTGATGTGTTATACTAATGGGTTCCTCAGTATCCATACACAAATAACATTGTTGTCTTGATGAAAGTCAAAATCCCTTGGTGCTTGTGTGTGAGATGCATAAAAATCTTTGTTCTAAGGGTTGGACATCAACTTTTAGGCCAAATCACTAGGATTATGATATTAGGTGTCTTAGTCTTAGGGGACTATAGTGAAAGGAGAAATAGTCTCTCTAATTAATATCAATTAATTACTTATGTATATGTATGCACTATGATCTTGTACTACCAAATTAGACGTGAAACCTATTTCAAGACTCAAATTTGCACACAAAGAGAGAAAAATGGTGTTGGATTATGTAGGGGCTTTCTTAAGTCAAACTCAGGGTTGGGAATCAAACCTACATCAATGATGGTGAAAAGGAAAGATTACCCTTGCTAGGGAAAATTCCAAATTTGAAGGAATTACCTGAATGAAATGAGATACCTTTGATTGATGATGCAATGCTCTTAGGTTAAGTCTACCAAATTTTGATGAAATAAGTTATTGAATCGTCATAAAATTTACCATAAAACATAATTGAAGATGCCTTATTGTAGCTTGTACTCATTTTCTCTTAGATCTTCTCTTGAGAAGAAACTTGTAGATGAGATAAGTGAAATAAACTAGGAGAGATGCCTTATATAGGGTTCTCAAGGTGTTTTTGAATTGTGGCCGATTGACAGTGGTCATATCCCAAATTCAAGGATAAATCTAGAAATGCCAAAGATTACACTTTATTCTTCTGAAATTTGAACCAAAAAAGGTTGGACTATTTCACTAACTGCATACTATGTCAATAATTGACAACATCCAAGAAAATAGGCATGTTTTTTATTTAAAAAAAAATCGGGATAATAGAGCCCTGATATCATATTTGTAATTAAAATTGGGATTGACAAAATTGAAGTAGGAAATCAAGTGCATTGAAATTTATTTATTTATTTATTAAGATAGAGCCCCATGTGAGCTTGAGATGATATAGAATAAAAGGAAAACTAAAATAAGGACCCAAAAAGGAGTGCGTTGAGATTAAACTTAAAATAGGACTCATATTCTTGAATCAAATATTAATTTAAAGATAAGAATTGGTCCCAAAAGTGTTTAGAGGAGTGGAAACCTAAAATGAGTGCTAAGAGAATGAAAAATAGGACTCATTAGTCAAAGAAATAAAATTTATGACACTATACTTAGCTACCACTTTAGTAGGACTATGAAATTATGCTCATTCTCAATGTAAAGTAAAAGTGAAGATATGGAGCATTTGAGAGAAAGAAAAGATAGGGATAGGATGTCAATAAATTTGTAGGATGATCAAGCCCCCAAACTAGGACTATATCAATCCATAAAAACTTTCAAACATATAAAAAGAAAAAAATGTTAGTACTAAAGAAAACAAAAGGTTCCAAGTCAACTAGAACAGATCTCGATGTCAAGATGTCTTGACAGCTAGTATCATTATCGACATGGTATTGTAAGAGTACAAGTGGACTTATAGAAAGAACAAGGACATACATGAATTAAGGAGACAAGAAGGCATGAATTTCACTAGCCAAAAAGCAATATTATGTAGGGTAATGTGTGGTACAAAAAAACAATCACACTAGTAAGCCACACTATAATAGGTAATCTTTGCAACCAACAACAAAAACTAACACTTGTAGAGGCATGGGAAATAATGATCATACTAGCAAGTAATGCTATAATTTATGACCAACAAAAAATCTTGATATTCATGCCTCAAGGGCACTATGTAATTTAACACCACCACTTCAAGGGTACATCAATGAATGACCATGAGTAACAAAGTAAGATAGACATATAGGTCAAGAATAAACATATTTAACACCAAGGGCATATCCTCAAAAAATGTGCATGTGTTTTGAGCTAGGAAGAAAGATCCTTGTAAAGTATGTCTTTCTTTAAGAAAGGAAGAGATAGTTGTAAAAGAGACATGTTAAGTTTTAGGATAGGTGCAAATGTAATAGTACTCTATGTTGTATGTGTTTTTCAAATGCAACAATATCTCTTTCATTTATATTGAGAATGAGGCTAGGAGAGACATGTCCCTTCATGGGACATGTCTACTCATTATTATGAGATTAATATAATTATGATTGTGTGTGTGTGTGTGTGTGTGTGTGTGTGTTGTGGTATTTATATGTATGTGCATAATTTAATCTATTCTCGTATTACTAATATATCATTCATTTTATATGATCGAAGCTACAAACATCAACACTACATCTTAGCTACGAAAGATAAAATTCATCAAAATGAAATTCACAAAAGATCCATTACTTTTAAGAGAGAAGATATCACCTCATCGTGATATCAAGAGATAGGTCTGACCAATAATATCAAGTCTTTTGATATTCACCATAACTCAAAAATTTCCATAGGTAATGTATCCTTAATGAAAGGTATCATCTATTTTGATTTGTTTCAGCCATCACACGATGTATATCATGATAGAAGGCCAATGGTCTGTTTAAGGAACTAAATCCACCATGTAGGAAATCATCTATTGTGATCTGTTTCGGCCATCACATGATGTCTATCACAATAGAAGGTCAATAGTTTGTTTAAGGAACTAAATCCACCATGCAGGAAATCATCTATTGTGATCTATTTCAACCATCACACGATGTCTATCACAATATAAGGTCAATGGTTTGTTTAAGGAACTAAATCCACCATACAGGAAATCAACTATTGTGATCTATTTCAGCCATCACACGATGTCTATCACAATAGAAGGTCAAGTTATTGTAAGATCATCACCTTTCAATAATTCTTACAAATACAAGTGATAATCATTTGGAAGTCGTCACTTCCTCATGATGTACACAGAGGGCAGGCCCATTAAAAACATGGAGTCACACACATGACATCCACCATGCCTCAGTGTAGAGGGTGGAAACAAGGGATTTCACCTTGAACTTCTCTCACAGAGAAGAACTCATTGAGAAGATATCAATCTATTGATCTTTTCATCCAAGATTGCTTAAGATAAATTGTCAGACTCCCTCTGAATCTAATATCAATCTTATGAGCTCCTCATCCAAATTTATCTCTGAAGTGTCAAACTCCCTCTGAATCTGATATCAATCTTCTTTTTCCTGCAAGAGCATCTCCGGAAAATATCAAGGTAGATATCTCTTATAGTACGTATAGAATTACAGATGACAGAGAGACTACAATGAGTAGATAAATGTAATATTCAAGGATAATAGATACTTATCTGCACATCAACATCCTTGACACAATTTTCTTCAATGAAGGTCCATATACATCAAATCAGAAAACACCTTCTCAGATTATTTGAGAGACATCTCCCCTTTGAATCATCTCCCCACTAAGGATGGTTAAAAAGGGAATGTAACATTGGTTATTATTCTCCCCCACAATGTACAATTCTCACTCTTATATCGTTGAACAATTCTCGTGTCTTCTTGTGAAATGACTTGATTTCTCCAAGAGAGGTGACACTCTATAATTAATTATTTATTTATAGAAAGAGACACCCTTCCTTGAATATGTTCTTTTTTGTTAATTCTTGACCACAATCATAACAAATTAATATCTCTTTAATGAAAGTTGCTTTCAGGAATTTCACATAGACCCATACATAGTCTATCATAACTTTTGAACCCCGCAATTTCTATCCAATCTCTCCAGTGAGATTCTTCAAAATTTGTTTGTCACCAACATATCCAAAATCCAACAAATCCAACGGTGGATTTATGAGATATGGTCCATGTACTGAGACTGTATTTTCTGAGACAGTCACACATTCACCATCAACAAACTGCTCTCTTATATTTGCAGTCTAGCTCTGATACCATGTTAAGTTTTAGGATAGCTGCAAATGCAATAGCACTCTATGTTGTATGCTTTTTTCAAATACAACAATCTCTCTTTCATTTATATTGAGAATGAGGCTAGGAGAGACATGTCCCTTCATGGGACATGTCTATTCATTATTATGAGATTAATATAACGACGATTGATTATGTGTGTGTGTGTGTGTGTGTTTATATATATATATATATATACATATATATATATCTATATATATATATATAATTATATATATTATTATATATATTGGTATGTATGTGTATGTGCATAATTTAATCTATTCTCGTAATATTAATATCTCATTCATTTTATTTGATCGAAGCTACAAACATCAACAAGACATCTTTTCTAAAATGTAAATGATCCTTATCAAGGATTCCTAAATATCAAAGGGGGGAATATATCATTAGTTAAAGATATCTACCTCTGAAAAAATGGAGATCTTTAACAAATATGGCATATTCAACTTAGAAAAGGAAAGGAGATCAAGAATACACACCTTCCATTTTTCTAGGAAAGGGGATTCTTGGTGAAGGATTACACACTTTTAATCACCAAGGGAGAGATCATTTATAATATACATGTGCATTCAAGAAAGGAAAATGTCCTAATCAAGTATGAAAACCTCTAAGCAAGGGGAAAATCCTCATGAAAAAAAAAAGTATATGCAAGAAAAGGTGTCAAGTTATAAAAGATACAACTCAACAAAGAGAAAGTGGATCCTTCAGAAGGAGGAGTGATTGATAAGTATTATTGTCCCTCAATGCAGAGATAAGAATAATTAAGATACCATGTTGTTATCCTAGTATTATTGCACATGAAATTGTATCACTATAAATGACAATGAGCCCTCAATATGCAAGGCTATCAATGTCACATAGTGACAAGCAACATAATAGGAATTGAATGTTATTTAAAAGGTTCGTGAAAAATGTGTTAATCATTGTTACTTGTCATTTGAATGATGCCATAATTGATGGATTATTGAATTTAAACTTTAAATAATGACATTCACGAGTTGCATGGCCGTGAATTTGATGATATTTGCAAAAATAAGCATTTTGTTGGTTTTGTTTATTATTATTTATGTTGTTCTTCAAAGGTAGAGTAATTAAGTTGTCTATAAGAAGCTCAAACAAAATATTCTCTTGTGATGAGAGAATAGGAGAAGAAGACATGGATGTATAATAAATGGGGTAGGGGATGCTAAAAAATGAGGTTAGAAACCTAAACCTTTTTTACAAAAATGTAATGTAGATTTCTCATGGGCCTTAAAATTGTGTTGCACACATCTTAAACCATGTCCATTGAATCCATGTTTAGAAAGAATTTTGAAACCAACTCGATGGGGAATTTCCAAATCTAATTTAGGAGCTTGAGTGAGTGTTGAAATGTCAGGAGGAGAGGTTTGACACTTATTCTTAATTGGGTTAAAGTCTAAAGAGACTCAATCATCATCAATACATGTGTTGGAAAAAGATATTGGAATGGTCTAAGAATAAGCTTGTACAAAAATACGCACTAGCCCCCTTAAGGCTTCCATTTTTTATTTGGGGAATTTATATTATCCACAAAAGGTGGGTTAAAAGTTTAATGAATCTAAATTTCTCTCTGAGAAATCATTATAAATAGGAGACTGTGTTATAGAAAGAATCATAGTATTAAAAGAAGATATAGATCCTACCTCTTTTTGAATACCACTATGAAATCGTGTATCACTCTATAGTATGTACATCTCAGTATTGTGAATTAACTTGAGTAAGCAATGAAGAGAAGAAGGAACCACTTGTTAGAATGGAGCCATGGTCTACCTAGAAGAAGGTTGTGGGTGAGAGTATCAGGAATGACATGGACAGGTGTGGGTATAATCAGAGGATCTTCCAACATTATCAAAGGCGCAAATAGAAAGAGAATCAGGTTAAATGAAGGAGTATTCACATTGATATTGCATAATAAACAAACATTAAGACCTAAGCCATTATCAACTAAGGTGTTGAAAGGGGGAGCTTGTTTATGTTGCAGAGTTGTTGATGTTTTTTGTTGTAGATTTTTTGATGTAATTGTTGTTGTAGAGTTGTTGATGTGTCAATATGGTTTCCATTCATGGAAACATACTGCTTTGATGGCTCGATTGTGCTCAGTATTTCTAATATGTTATAGATGTGATTTTGAGGATCTGATGGTCCACACGCTAGTGCTCTGGAAATATGTTTTGATGAGGTATTCAGTGATGTTTGTGTCTTACAGTGTTCTAAAATTCTCTTTTGTTCTGGATATTATGGTGAGGTATTTAGAGATGTGTGTATTTGATAGTGGTCTAGAATTATCTATTGTTCTAGACATGATATTGGCAGTTTGGTTTTGTATCACTCAATGCTTTAAATTTTTATATTATGTTTTTGGCTTATGTTGATGCAGTTTGAAGGTGTGATTGCTAATGGATTTGTTTTTTCTTAGGCTCGAATAATTGCGGCATTTATATAATGTGTGTTTTGGTCAAGGCAGTGTGTGTGGTGTGGTCTACTTTTTATTCCTCCCCACCACAGGAATGTTTAGTCTGGATCTATTTCAAATTATGTTTTGATGACCAACTTGGTGATTTCATATTTTAAATATCAATATAAATAAGAGGATGATTGTGATGGAATGGTATGGAAGTTATCTGAAAAGAAGATATGTCAGATATTGTGCCAAGTTATGTGAAAGCATGAAGTTGGGTTGTGAGTAGAGCATGTGTATTGTTGTTAGACACTGGAGGCAGTGATCCAAGGGTTTCTTCCAGTAGTTGTACTTTAGAGATGGATGTCCTTTTCATTCTTCTCTATCTAGGCAGTGAGCCCACCTATAGTGATCATTCTAACAGTGAGCCATCATTTGCAAAAATCACCTTAACTAGTGTTTTTATTCATGAGAATTAGTTTCTCTGTGGTTTTTCTCATCTTGGGTTATCATAACCATTTTATCAACTTTTTAGTTAGACTTATCAAATGTCTAGCTTATCATATGCTCAGTGCAGTATCTTATCGTTTCATGCAGCTTAATCAATCATGTAGAATCATTAGATCATTTCCCAGTGATATATTGAGAGATTGTCCTTAAAATATCTCGCAAATCTCAGAGGGGGCATAATCATTATCATTACTTGGTCATTCTGGGGCATGACACAGCAAGAAAAAACTTCTTTGAAACAATGCGACGAGATGCATTACCTCAAAGAGGGGCAAAATATAGATGCCTAAAAATGTCCTCAGAAAATCAACAAAATTTGAATACTAATTAAATAAATATTATTATTTGATTAATTCATTCATTACTCTTCTACTATTATTTACATAAATATTTATTATTTATTTAAATAATTAATTATCTTTTTCTTTTCAAAAAATTAAATAAATTCTTATTTATTTAATTTATCTCTATTACCGTATTCTATTTCTCCTATTTATGAAATAATCACCTTTGTTTATTTTATAAATTTATTAATCCCCTTCATTTTAATTTCCACCAATCACCTGCAATCACATGGATCAACTCCTAAATTTTATCCTTGACCCACTTGTCGCTTGTCTCTCCATTTGACCTTTCCCACCTTGCCTACGTTTAGGTTCAATGCACCTTCAAAAGTCAACACTCCTCTACCTAACCTCAAATCCTAGCCACTCATTTTCTTATTGTCTCTTAACCCTATCTACTCCTTTTATAACCTACCTAACCTTGCATCTTATGCTATCTCCAAGCACCTCTTAATCTCAACCATTGGTTTTCATGAGGATTCTATAAAAGGCATTTTCTCCTCATTAAATGATCATTTAGAAAGTCCATAATTTTAAGCTATCTTATCTCATTCAATCTTGATATCTTACTATCAATATCATATCCTATCAACATCATACTATCACTCGCATTATCATTTGCTTATCAATCAAACATCTCCATTATGTGTAGCATCTTGTGCTTTGAGCTACAAAACTGAGAGCACCCACATTTCATTCACACAAGATTTTGGTAGATAGAAGGACAAGGTAATCAAGCATTTCATGAAGACACTCGGCTTTATTTGATGTTTATCTAACATGTGTTTTGTGATTTGTGACGTAGTGTTCTCTTGGATGATGATTGAATGCTTTATGGATTCCTTGCTTATGGTTGGGCTCGATTAGGGTTCATAGTTTTACATGTCAAAGCAAAAAATACATCTCTAATCATCAGGTGAATATCTTTTAGGTGGTTGTCTATGCTTTGTAGACCTTTGAACAAGTTGATTTAAAGGTTCTTCCTCCTCTTATGAAGATTAAGAGCTAGATGAGCTCCCATCAACTTCTTGCCTATCTAGAGGTGTCAATTAAACTTTCTTAGGTGTAGAAGGAAGTAGAATCACATCTTCCTTTTTGGTTTGTTCTAGATACAATGTAATAGGAGGGTTAATTTGTATAAAGATAACACTTCTACTATGTACCACTTTATATGTAATAGGGTCCCAAATTTTATATTCTTTCACACCCTAACTATATTTGATTAAAATACTTTTCACAATGTTGTTCTTCAATTTTGTTCACTTCTCCTTTGGTATGCATGCATATAACTCACAACCAAAAACTTTAAGATGTCTGAAGGCTTATGACATGACCATGCCTACATTGGTGTTTTATCAATAAAAATTGATGTAGGAGACCTCTTAATCATATAGCAAGCAATAGAAATAAATTCAACCAAAAAAAATATTCTAAATTAGCACTACTAAACATACTCCTATCCTTCTCCATCAAGGTCCTATTCATGTTTTTTGCAACTCCTAGTATTTTTGTCTATGAATGTCATCATCTTTATAGAATCTATCAAAAGCATTAGAGTAAAATTAAACACTATTATTAGTCCTCAAACATTTTCTTTATTTTTGGTCAGTGGCTCAACCATTATTTTAATTTGACTAAAAAAATTAGATTTACTCTTTAGAAAATATACTCATGTCCTACTATAGTCACCAATAAATGGAACATAGCATGTGGATTTTCCAATTAAAGGAACATCTATAGGACCAAACACATCTGAATGAATAAGATCCCATGCACCGCAAGATTTGTGAGAACTCGTGTAAAATTGAGCGCAATTTTGTTTTCCATAAATGTAATGCTAACATAAATCAAAATCTAAAATTAAATTCATTCAAACCTTCAACGAGGTTTTTGTTTTTCAAGTTCCTTAGGCCCTTTTCTTTTATGTGGCCAAGTTTGTGGTGCCATAACATAGTCTTATTTGCAAGTAGCTTTGATTTAGAAGAAAATCACCCTTAGGTACCCAAAATACATGCTCATTTGTTGAAGGTGAAACCCTCACCTCTTTCAATAAAGTATCCACATATTTTATCTTCGTAGAAGTACTATCACTTTCAATAGTGTATGCATCCAGCTTATATAATGTCTGAAATTTGACCCCTCTAGCAATCGTCATGGCATCTCTCACCATTTTACATCTTGCATCAAGAATGACTACCTGCATACCTACATTTATTAGTTTTCTCATTGATAATAAATTTCTTTTTAGCCCACAAATATGCAACACACCATTAATTTTTTTATTGAACCGTCATGAAACTTGATTCTAGCTTTATCGTGGAAAATAATATCTAAATGAAAATCATCGCCTAAGTACACATTAACTTCATCAATTTTTTCCATATTTAGAAAACCAATATTTATTAGAGGTCATATGAAAAGATGCACACGAGTCAATTAACCTTGCATAATTGCCTACATGAGTGGCTAAAGATGCAATAGATGCATCACCATCTTCCTTTTTGAATTTAAAATCAAAATCAAATTTATTATCTTCTTATTTGCAATCCTTATGGATGTGTCCAAGCTTACCATAATTCTAGCAAATTACTTTGGACTTTCCACAAGATTTCAATCTTCCCTTGGATTTGGATTTATTACACTTCTCATTCTTCTTAACTTTTTTCTTAGGTCTTCCATGACCACTTAGGGCTTCCTTAGTATTGATGGATACCTTCCTCCTCATCCCTTCAGAAAGCAAAGATCCCACCACTTCTTCAATCTTCAAAGTAACAAAAGTACTATTGATGACTATAACAAGAGAATGTCACGAATTAGGCAAAGAAAAAATCAAGATTTGATATTTCTCCTCTACAACCATTTTGACACCGGCTAATGTGATTTGTGTCACCAACATATTGAATGCTTCTAGGTGGTTTATAATTCGTCCACCCTTTGTCATCTTCAAGGAATATAATTTCTTCCTCAAGAAAATCTTATCACCAAAGATTTGGCTTGATACATCTCACCAAGCTTCTTCCATACTTTACTTATAGAGGTCTCTTCATGGACATTGATCAAAATAGAATTTGTCAAGCACAATTTGGTTAGCCCCTTGATTTTATGATCCATAACATCGTATTTAGTAGCCGCAATCAAATTTTTAGGTCTCAATACACTCTCATCAACAATATCCTATGGATCTCAATCTATTAACATATCCTGCATCTTCAACTTCAAATTTTCAAAATTATTTCCAAAACATTATCCACCTATATTCTTATCAATAAACTTGTCATCTAAAAATTCATTTGACAAGAACACAAAGTATCTTCTACATAAGCTCCCACTCAAATCTAGATTAGTTATAAAAAAAAAAAAACAGCCTACAATTGAAACTAGACGTGGAGAGACTTTGATACCACTTGTAAGGAAATAGAGGTAGGAAAACAACTTCCTACACTAACATTGAAAGGAGGATTATGCAAAAACTTTATCAGATATTTATAGTAGTTCCAAAAACTTAATTAAAATAAACATAACTAATATGCATTACACAACACAATGATTTATATGTGAAAAAACCCTTTTGAGAGAAAAAAAACCCTCTAAAATTTGCCCGATATATTCAAAATTCAACAACAGAATAAATATACTTGCACAGCAAGCTTCTCATAGCAGTATCACCAACCAAAGATCCAAAGGTAACTCAAAAGCTATAAAATTATAACACAGTCTATCTCATGCACCTAATATGTAGGAGATACAATACATGAAATATCAAACGGTATTACAAAATAATGGGCTAAAAAGCACCTAAAAAGTAGTACCCATCTTATATCCAATCTAATATGTCCTATGATGTGTCAAAATGCACACCAACATGTGTAACTTTCTTTTAGAACTCATGTATATATGCAACGTATTTTTATATTCTTTATTTCAAAAGAACCAACTTTTGGATGCCATAACTTTAAAGTGTCTGATTAATGAATTGTTTGAAGTCATGGAAAGCTCGTGATGTGCTCTATCAAGTTATAACTCGTTATTCTAGTTATTGACACTTTCAGGTTATTTCAGAGTGTCTAAGCCTTCAAATTTGACTTTGAAACTTTTATTCACAACTTTCAAAAAAAGAAACTTTAATATTTTCAAATCTAGACATGATCTTGCAACAAGAACTTACTAGCATGCTTATCTAACCAATCCATAACTTGGGCAACATTTGGGACAAATCTATTCTCAAATGTAAACTTACTATAAATAGTAACCATATGTAAATGCAAGATTGAGACATCATTTTCCTAACAAAATTGCTTGAATGGAAGTGGAATTGGACATGCATGTGTGGCCCATTATAAGATTTGGCTATAGAGATAGTCACCCAAGATCTAGAAGCTAAATGGAAAGCACAATAACAAGAGAGAATGGATATGATAAGAATAAATTGTATTCCTATCAATAATAAAATACAATGAATCAACTAGATTCAAATGGAATGAATATTGGATTGATTCAACTCTAACCAACTTGAATGAATAATACATAGGAGATCCCTTGGTTATATAGCCAAAGTGAGTACAAAGCAGTGAATGAAACAATGACAAGTGGCATTGTCTCATTAGATGATAATTAAGAGACAACTTATCACCCATCCAAAGGTGGAATCACATGTCCACCAGAGGTGGATCATCCTCCAATGTGTAATAAAATGTGTGCAACAAAGGTGGAGCGTGATAAAGTGATAAGTGCACTAAAAGTGAAGTCAGCACATAAAGTGGAATGTGATACATGATAACACCACCTAAAGTGAAAATGTTCCTAAAAGTTCATTTGTGGGCCCTAAATAAGCTTAAGTAAAGTGTAATTAGTACCTAGGTGACAATTAACCAAGGTAAAATACTTAATTACATCAACAATTGTCACAATTAGGCTATAATAGACTTAGATCACTATTGTAAAAGACCACACTAAGGTCTATGCATTACAATTGTAAAACTAAGTCAATTTCTAATCACAGTCACTATAAATTAATAACACCACTGTAAAATATTTTAAAAATTCATTCACTTTCAATAAAAAATGCACCTGAAAAAGAGTCTGTATGAACCAAAATGAGGCCTTGGAAGTTGTAAAAATGGGATTATGCATTTTTCTATAAAATTCAAACAACAAAATTCAAAGCCACCTACACCAATGTGTAGAGCACACAAGTCTACCCCAAATCAAAAAAAAAGTTTGAAAAAAGGAGTCCAGATGAGTGGGATATTACTATTTGAAAATCATCTACGTAATTATGACACCTAAATCGTGGGTGCACATCCAAACTTCAAATGGTTATAGATTTGTCCTCCGGTGTCAGATTTGGATGAAACAAAAGTCGATCATGGGGTTTAAAACCTCCTCACTGTGAGACCAACTTTTTATTTACACCAAAAAGCTTAATTTTGTCCTACAATAGAAAGACACAAAAAGGACCCCCCAAAATCTACCAAAATATTCACTCAAATCTCTCCAAAGACTATCCAATGGCACTCTATGGGCTTTGATACTATGTAAAATTTGGCTATGGAGATAGCAACCCAAAATCTAGAAGCCTAATGGATAAAGTACAATAATAAGAGACAATAAATATGACAAGAATAAACTATATTCTTATCAATAATGCAATACAATGAATCAACTGGATTCAAATGGAATAAATATTGTATTAGTTTAATTAGAATCAAATTGAATGTGCATTGCATAGGAGACTACTTGGTTATATATCCAAAGTGAGTACAAAAGATTGAGTGGGATAGTGACAAGAGTTGTTGTCTCATTACATAATAATCAAGAGACAACTTATCACCCATCTAAGGTGGAATCCCATGTCCACCAAAGGTTGATCATCCTCCAATATGTAATAAATTGTGCAACAAAAGTTGAAAATGATAAAGTGATAAGTGCACTAAAGGTGGAGTCAACACACAAAGTGGAACATAATAATGTAATAATACCACCTAAAGTGAAAATGCTCCTAAAAGCTCCTTTGTGGTCCCTAAGTAAGCTTAAGTAAAATATAATTAGTACCTAGGAGACAATTAACTAAGGTCAAATGCTTTAATTACACCAACATCCATAAATAGTGATTGAGTTGAGTATAACCATTCAAGCATCGATAAATCTTTTGGAAGAGTTTCTAGAGCATAAATTTGATGTTGATTACTCAAACCTTGTTAGCAATAATAGATCACCAATACAACAGGGGGGAATAACTTGTATGCCATAAAATTTTACTTTATAAACCAAATCTTAAATGCAATATTGAACACAATAATAACAACACCATAACACAACCAATTGTTGTCGAGAAAACCCTGTTAAAGGAAAAATTTTATAAAAAAATGGTGAGAATTAACACCCACAAATAATGCACTGAAAGTATAGTATCCCTGTTAGGAGATTTAGCCCTATTAGGAGTTAATTATTACATATAGTACATAGTCCCTGTTAAAGGACAAACCCTATTAGGAGTCAAGAGAAACAATAGGCTCACTGTCGGTGAAACAACAATGCCTCATGCGATTTCCTCTGCTGTTGTCGTCTCCCACCCAAAGGGGATTTCAAATGTTTCGGTTTCCTCTGTTGTTGTCATCTCCCGCCCAAAGGGGATTTCCTTCCGCTCAGGACCTGTTGGCTCGGCAGTTTCCTCTGATGGGGGAGGGCCTTCTCCCGTTGCCACTACTGATGCCTCCTGTTTGGCAGGGGCTTCTTCGTTGCAGAATGGAGGGGGTTCATTGGCGTCCAGCATTGCTGCGCTCAAACATGCGCTTTCCTTTGTTGATATGGTTGCCTTTGAAGCGGGCATCCATGGCTAGGCATTTGCTGGGAGAGGAGGTAACCATTCCTCTCCTCTTGTGGTGCTTGTTTATGTAAGTAACCCTATTGTCGTCAATCTTGATACTGATACTGTTGATGAGATTTTAAAAATTGCAGAAGATTTTTCTTCCAATGTTGCTATCTTTCATTTTAGGGGTTTTTGGCCCTCTCTTGCTCAGTTGCATGCTTGAATTTCCGAACATTGGGAACCATTATTAACTGATGATGCTCAGATATACCCTGTGGCAAGGGGTTTTTTTATTGTAAAGTTTGATAATGTTGCAGATACGAAGACTATTTTGTGACTATTGTTTCTCTTGGGAGGAGCGCTTCCCTTTGATGGCCAAACCTTGGTATCAGGGGTTTGATCCTCTCTCTGAGTCCTTTAATAAGATACCCTTATGGGGTTAGACTGTCGAATCTTCCCCTTTATCTATGGTTGGATTATGTTTTGGAATCGGTGGGTGAGTCTCTTGGGGATTTTCAGATGGTAGATATGCACTCCTCTGAAATTTTTAAGACGATGTATGCTCGTATTCTTGTGGAGATGGACGTTTCCAAGGGTCTCCCTGAGAAGATCACTCTGGCCTCTTCTTTGGGCTCTTGGACTCAGAATCTTGATTACGAAGGTATCCCGTTCAGATGTAGGAGTTGCCACAAGACTGGCCATCTTGTTGCGCGGTGTACATCTGATAAGATTAAATCGAAGAAATCGCCTTCTTGGTGGTTGGGGGCTTCTGGAAAACATTATACGGTTCGTAAAGATTTCGTGGATGGGGGATCGGTTGCCTGTCCTCCTCAGAATGATCAAGCTCTGGCTGGAGATTCTAACGATGTATTTGTTGTTGCTAATGTTGTCTCTGTAGCTACTGTTGTTGTCTCTCATGTTATCCCTTCTGGTGTTGCTAGTGTTGTCCCTGTGCAGAACGATGATTTTGTCCTTGGTTCAGAGATTTTTTATGGTGCTCTTGGTTTTGTTGTTCATGGTTCTCCTAGGAGGATCTTTGGGTTTGATAGTGGTGCCAGTCCTGCCCCTCCTGTGGCTGGGATTGTGACCTGCCCTTTAGTGGGCTCTACAGGTTCCTCTTTGGACTGGAAGAAGGATGTTGACAAGGTGGAGGATGGATGGACAACAATTAAGGGAAAAAAAGTTAAGTCATCCACTCCTTCATTTGATATGAACTTACGTTCACATAAAGATGGGAAAAAATGTAAATCTTGATTGCCTTGTTTTTGGTTGGTTGGGCCTTTTTCTTTTTGGTTGGAACTATGGTTAGTTCCTTTGGCTTGTTTGGTGGGGCTCCATAGTTGTTTTTTGGTCTTTCTTTGACCTATATTTTGCTGCTTTTGTACAAGGTTTCGGGACCTTTCAAATCCTGTTTTTACTTAATCTATACAATAGGCTCACTGCGTAAAGAAGGTTAAATTCATCTTCAGGACTCACTGTCCGAGATATAGATATACAAAGATGTAATATTCAATGAACTGGCTGATAGCAATTGGCTTTGCTTAAACAGTTCCAATGAAGTTCATCGATCGTTATTTCTACTCTACATCCAACAAACTTCTCAAATACAAGCTCGCGGCTTCCACACTTCACTATCCATTCTCCTAATCAAGAAAACAACTCTCCTTTATACAAGTTTACAATAAGCAATTAGGTCGGCCAATTAAGACTTCCCCAATGCACAAACAATTACATAACCCCTTGCTAAGATACACACGGTACCTTAAACAAGTAAACATCAATTACAAATCATCAAATATAATCCAAGATCCAGAATTCACGCTCGCCATCCATAATACACGCTACACCTCTGAAGTCAGCCCCGAATAGGTCTTCTCCAGAACACACACCACAGCTAACATCACCAAGAGTCTTGCGACCCAAGAATCATAACAAACATTCTTCAACATGTCTCCTGACATTCCCCAAGCTCGCATAACATGAAACGTGCTCACACCAAAGTTATCCACAAAACTCAGAGACTAACACTGTCATAATTCTCTGTCACTATTTTGCAAACAGCCTTCACCAAAACCGTTGTAACTCAAACAAACAGAAACATAAACTCAAGCGACCTTAAATATAAGATCCCACCTTGTCCCTTAATGTATATATGTGCTCGCATCCTCTGATAGTCTGTACAGTGTCAGTACACGACTGTCAATCTTGTTTGTGCCTAAGACAACCAGTCTGACTGGGACTTCAACTGAACATATGTTGACATCAATGACAAAACATGGATGCCAACAACTCCAACAAAAGCCAATTCCAACAAACCCACCCCACTATTATTTTTTTTATGGAACCACTAGGATTATATTTCTTAGAGAGTACATTTGTACGACTGTATCTCGATGCCATCAATTGTGAAGTATTTGGAAAGGTGACCCTGTATTTCTCCTTAGGGTATGCTCACTCAAAGGTTTGAAGGAATCATTGACCATCTAAGACATAAAGTTGGTTCTCTTCGTTGAAGGAAAATAAGGTTATTTACACAATACAATATCTTATCCCTTTCTTCCTTTATTTCAACACAATACACCATAGCCTCAAAAGCTACAAGAATTGCGTCTTAAAACACTACTATGCCCTCTAAATCACAAACCAAAATGTAAAAAATATTTTTTCTTCTATTCATTAACAATGACAAAACATAAGTCATAAGTAATATATAATGAATGTCAATGCTTAAAAGGCCTAATTACATTGAATATAATGGACCAAGTGATGCTCTATATAGACAAATCAATGTTGAAATTTGTATGCTTCATTGACTTTCACTATTGCTCTACGAAAGTCTATTGCTGCTTCATTGACTTTTGTAAGGCGTTTGATTCCGTCCCTCGGGTGGCCCTTTTTCAGAGACTTAGAGACATTGGGATATCTGAGATTCTTTTGACTGCTATTATGAGACTTTACGAGCGTGTTGAGGGCAGATTCAGGACCCCGGAGGGCTTCTCAGATCCTATTTAGAGCACTATTGGGGTTAAACAGGGATGCCCTCTTTCCCCCACCTTATTTGGCATCTACATTGACGAGCTCGAGGGTTTCATCAAAGACTCATCTCTCCCAGGTGATGGTTGTTATTTACACCAGGTCTTAGTTTTCATTCTTCTTTTTGCTGATGACGTGATTCTCTTAGCCTCCTCACCTGAGGGTCTCCAGAGAATTCTTGATATCTTGGCCTCCTTTTGTGATTTGAGACAGCTCGTGGTTAATCTAGGGAAGACACGGGTCATGGTCTTCAACTACTTGAAGACCTCGCATTTACACTTCTACTTCCAAGGACAGGAAATCGAGATTGCCTCCGCATACACATACCTTAGGGTTAATTTTTCTGGTCCTTGCTTCAGTTTGAGACCTGCTATTCAGCCTAGAATCAGCAAAGGGATGGGTTCCTGGCCCTGATTGAGAGACAGTGCTTTAGACACCACTTTCAAGACACCTCGTCCAAGTTATCCCTCCTAGATTCTCTGATTAGGCCTACTGTACTCAATGGCTTAGTTGTTTGGGGACCATCTCTCCTTGATTCTGACTGGGCCTCTATTGAGCGTATACAGACTCTCCTCCTTCGGTGTATCATCAGATGTCATCGTACCACCTCCCACAGCATCACCCTGGCTGAGATCGGGGCTCATCCCTTTAGGTTGGGAGTCATCTTCGACCTGGTTTGGTTCCTTCATCGCCTACATTGCTTCGCAGACTCTTCAGATGGCCGGAGTAGATACTCTTACCTAGCCTATTGCTCTTTTGTTGAGCTGGCTAGATCTGACACCTCCTCTAGAGCTCATTGTTGGTATGCTCAGGCCACTTCCCTTTTGGGTTCCATCGGGATTGATATTGATTGCCTACCCCCTTTCAGTTTTCTTTGGACGCTCCGGCTCAGCTTCTCCCCTCCAAACAGGAGTTGAATGAGCATGTCAGACTTGACATCTACAGGCAGTACATCATCTCGACCTGGACCAACCCTAGTGGGGTTTTACATCCGAGGATGGCTTTTTATGTTGAGGACTTCTTACACATCCAGGATGGGATCATCGTTCGACCTAGATATTTATCACAGCGTTGGTGCCATACTCTCTGAATCACGCTGGGATCTTTCAGAGTCAGCTCTCACTGCCTGCGAGCACAGACTGATCATCACATTGACAGAGAGGATCGTATTTGCAGTTTATGCACATTGTCTGAGATTGAGACCGAGGCACATTTCATTTTCCGCTGCCCTATATACTATGAGATCAGAGAGAGATTCTATTGCTTATTCAAAGATTGCAGCTCCTTGACTTCATTTTTTTGCTAGTCTGACTAGAGATGTCTGGCACTCTATTTACGGGAGACAGTTCAGCTCAGTGACCATGCCCTGCAGCTTCTATTTCCCCAGAAGCTAGTCACCGAGCAGCTCATTACGGATTTCTTCTCGCCCTCACCCCCGGCTCGGGGTGTGAAGCGGCCCTCATGTGCCTCCACCATCAATCACTCCAAATCCGTGAGACCTCGCAGTGCTTCTACTCATCAGCGACAGATCACGGCAACAGTTCCATACCCTTATTCTTCCCGGTCACTATCCTTCTATGGTGGATTTATTTCCGCTCGGGAAGGACCCCTAGTCCTTGCCCTAGTGGTTCTTTGTTCTCTGCTCCTTGTTTGGTTCCTTGTTCTTTTAGCTGTTCCCCCTACCACTGTTTGGTGGTCCACTGGTTTCTTGCTTTTTGGTTGTTTGTTTCCTGTCCCATAAACCCTTGTTGGTCTTCCGTTGGATATTAATAAATTTATCTTATCTTATCTTATCTTATGCACTTTACCTGGACAACATGTATGCTTGTGGTGTGGAATTACATGTGGCATGATGTTAGTATAAACATTCAAGCATTTATAGCGGCAACCATGTACCTATAAACAATTGTCAATAATATATTAACACACATGCAATATAGAGGCATGGAGAAAGAACAAAACCACAAATAGTTTTACCAAAATAGTGGATTCCAAAACCAAGCCACATGAAAATATCACACGCCCAACGTGGAGAGAATTTCTCAAGAATAATTAATACATCAAATGACTTCACATGGGTGTCAAATGGCCTCAATCAATGAGTCTCCAAATAGAAAATGTAATTACAAAGGCGTCTTTGACAGCTCACATACTCAAGTCTAGCTCTCAATTTTGGAGTCCACTAAGTCATGCAGGCTCCATCTGTCATAACAAGATTCTCTACTTCTTCCTCTAGTTTTTAGGAATGATTAAGTGCCTTAGTTGATTTAAAAGTGACCATAACTATACATGTGTTTCACCTCCATGAAAGCATATGTCAACAAATGCCAACAATTTGGGAAAATAAATATTACAATTTATTTCTCCAATGAATCATAGGCATCCAAGTACACCTTACAAGAGTGGTGGAGACGCATAAAATATACATTAGATTGCAAGGTAAATGACACCTTAATCCTAATAGTAAATTCATTTTCTAAATTCTATTGATAATGCTAAGTTGAAAATGGCATGGACTTATGGTAGAGCCCTTGAGACGGTTATTTCTCAATGTTGTGATATGATTGAAGAACACTTTTTCTACTTTATATTATTACATGAGCTGATTAATTTCGCATTTGGTGGTTGTGAATAATGTATTTCTACTTCACACAGATCCAGAACTTTTGATCCAATGTTGGATTATTCTGGCCTTCACCGATGTAACAATGTGCTTGTCCTAATATTTTTAACTTATCACAAATGAAAGTGGGTTGCACTCATTTGGCAGCT
The DNA here is from genome assembly GCA_018584345.1 of Thuja plicata. Taxonomy (NCBI): domain Eukaryota; kingdom Viridiplantae; phylum Streptophyta; class Pinopsida; order Cupressales; family Cupressaceae; genus Thuja; species Thuja plicata. The sequence goes on from MU228452.1 coordinate 2,427,417, forward strand.
GGCTAGAATTTAATTTCAACAGTGCTTCTTGATGTTTTCCTTGATTTAGTCTTTTTTAAACATTCACTATTCAAGTCTCCCATTTCATTTATCTTTTAAGTTTTAATCTCCATTCCCCCAACCTTATTAATGGAATTTGAGACATCTTTCATAAAAAGAGATTGAGAAATCATTACATGTTATGTAGATATGTTCACAACATATTGATAATGCAGTTGCAAATCAATTGTTGACAACATCATATATCCATTCTGGATATATTTTATTTTATATTCATTCTGCAAAGATTTTATTTATGCTTCAGTATCATTCTTTTCTGCGGTAGCTGCATCAGAATTGCCAGTGGTAAATTCGGGTATCCTTGGAGCTCAAATAGCCTTCATTAGAAGACAATCACTCTATCTAGAACTTTTAACTTTTTAAGAGGACTCTTGAAAACACTTGAGCCTTTACTCATCTCGGTCATTTCCTCAATTACTTTATCCTTGACAGGGTTGAGCCTGGGTTACTCTCAAATACAGGAAGATCTTGGGTAGCCGACCAATCTCTTACAAGGATGGATTTTGTTCCTATGTCCATCTTTATGAACTTCCACGACAACCATGCACAGGCAAGCACCCCTGGCTTGCTGACTTTGTGTGGCCTGTGTCACAAGGGACCCTCTGTGTACACTATCCATATGAAAATTGTTCAACATTATTTGCTGCAGGATTCAACTAGACATATTTAAGACCAGTGATCAGGCTGATAGGATTACAAACTCTTGTAGGCAATCACCACTTGTTACTTATCTTTGGAGGGCTCGTGTTGCAACGGGACTGTTAACAATGGTTCTTTGATATACATTATCTTGAAGGTGGTCACCTTATCTCCCAGGCCCTTATTTGTTTATTGCCAATGCTACTTCCAGTCACCTGTGCTAGTCCATTTATTACTCCTCATATCATTTCCCTACTTATCTTAATAACGAACTAGGTTGAGCTTGGGCTCCTCTCAAATACAGGAAGATTTAGGATAGGCTGCTGATCTCTTGGAAGAATAGATCTATGTTCCCAAGTCCATCTTTATGAACTTCCTTGATACACATTCATTAGCAATCACCTCCTGCGTCTAGACTTTTGGCAGCCTGTGTTGCAAGGTACCTTGTGTGTGTGAAACCGGTTCAACATTACTGGCCACAGGATTTGGCCAGACATCCATTATTAATATGATTGGCTGATAGAGATTACAAACTCGTGTAGGTAAATTACCACTTCCTGCTTGTATTTGGAGAGCTTGTATTATAAGAGGATTTCTGACCAGGTTATATATATATATATGTGTGTGTGTTAGTTCGGTAATGCTCTCAGGATTCTGATTGACGTGTTAATGTCAAATTTTGAATCGGTTGGGTCTTAATATTAAGGAATGTTCCTGGGCACCAAAGCTTTTGCTTACATACATTGATCATGATGCTTTTGTGTATCCTTATTTGTGCCCTAGCTTCTCATAGTTTCCTTAGCTTTGTTGTGTCCTATCATCTTTGCTGTACTACTTTGCTATTTCCATATTCAAAGATATGTCACGCTCCTATCAATCACTTTGGTCACAATAATCCCCCAGAATTGGTGAGTATGTTCCTTAGAATGATCATTGACTTGTTTATCTGCTTGGCCAACTCTCTGTTACCAGTGGGCATACCGTTTGTTGCATGTTTACACTCTAGGTTACGATAAGATCATGACAAGATTATGGTCTATTGTTGGTGCTCAATTTGCTCATCATGGGCTTCAAATTAATAGATGCCGACTCATCTTGTGGACGCAGAATTTGTGCTAGCATGTTTTTTGAAAGTTCAGTCAATTCGAATGTAACTAACATTTAAGATGTATTGTAGTATATGTTGAAAAAAGCTTACTGGTATGTATACAATTTGTTCCAGGATGTAGGGGCAACTCTTGTCATCTGTCGATGGGGTTTTGATGATGAGGCAAATCATTTGCCCATGCACTGGGGCTTGCCAGCAGTGCGATGGGTTGGAGTGGAACTGGAGTTGATTGCAATTGCAACAGGTCTGACTTCAAATGTGTGAATATTGTTTTTTTTCTCATGACATATAATGCTGAATGGATTATATTTCATATAGCCATATATAAATCAGGAATGTAGATGATGGGTTTGTGTCATATTTATCATTTATGTTCTTTGAAAGGCAAATTTTTCTTGCACATTTACAGATCGACGAATAGTTTCGATGTTTCAGGAATTGACATTGGATAAGTTAGGGAATGTATTGTTTGCTCTTAAGGTTGCATTGAAATTGTGTGATACTTGTAGTTTTGCATCTGCTTTGGCTATATTCTGAGCTGAATAGTTCAAAATAGTTCTTTTAAGTCCAATTCCTAATGAGGGCATCTTTTGGTAATTATTTCCATTTAGGCTGGACTTTTGTGGGAGAAAGCATTTGGAACAACTAAGGATCGAATGCTATACATAGAACATTGTGCAAATTCAAAAGCTGTTACAGTTTTTATTCATGACGGTAAAGTTCTTATGGATTGTTATTAATCAGTTTCCTTCAATTTACAAAATATTTTATCGAAGAAAAGACAACTGTTTTACAATGTTTGAACTTTGAACAGGTGAATGCAATCAGGAAAACTTATTTTTTTCATTGTGGGCCTAATTTGTAATATAGTAGTACAAGAATGCTGCTTCTTACACCGAACAAAAACCGAACAAACAAACAGACCACATAAAATCAACTTACACCCCCACCTTTCACAGATACTGTGGATCCATGACTGGAGCCTCTGCTGATTAAATCATAATCTAAGAATACAACAATGACAGTTATGTCGTCATGGAAATGCCGCCTAACACCTCGCTCAATCTTTTTGAGGTCTGAATACCTCATTTCTCGCTTCTTTGCTGCCTCTTGCAAAGCAGCTTTAACGAGTCTTTTCGCACTTCCCTGCATAAAAAATGTCATGGACACAGAAATTCAGCATGAGAAAGTAAAAGTCCCTGCACGTCAATTCACAAAAAAGAGACAACTATCCAAAGTTTTTCTAAACATTCCCATGGAACACTAAAAATTCAGCATGAGAAAGTAAAAGTTCTAGTTATGTATTTGTTTCGATGCCACAAGTTTCACTTTTGTATACGCTTGACAATATTTATAATATAAATCTAAAAATGTTGTCCTTCAAATAAAATACACATTTGATCAATGTATACTTGTGTATATGATCAAAGCAGCTTATATTTGATTAGTTTATTATGTCTTCAAAGATTATTTATTGAAGGGTGCATAAAACGAGTTTTAAATCCTTTAAAATATCTATATTCCATAGATTTTTCAATTTCTGTGATGTCCCCAATTTATGGCTGGTTTGGCAAGCCCAATATTTCATATTAATAAATAAAATTATTGATAAATGGAATTATTAAATAATTTTAATAACAGCCTTTAGGCCGATTCTCCCAACTTGTGGGGGTTTCTATCTTAAACTGGTTCGCATTATAGAAGTGAACACTACTACATATTTTGTTTCATCCTGGAGGCCGACATACTTTAGATGGTTATCTTTAATTCTTGCTTAGGGTGAACTGTTTTGGCCAACGCCTATTTATGAAGTGGAAGGATTCAGATGAAGGCATTGTGGAACAAGCAAAGTCGCTTCATAAGCATGTTGACAGAGGTAGGATGAAATCCCTACCATCTGTTATATTGATCTTTAGCGCTGTATGATACATTTACAGCCCCAGCTACTTGCAGGCCAGAATATCACAGGAAAGGAGAATATCACAGGAAATAATTCAGCAAGCAATAGCTATGCACTCAAGGGGGCGTGCCTAGACTCAAGATGCAGGCATTCATAACATGGCAGGGAAGGTCACTCCTAATATATTTTGTTTCATCCTGGAGGCCTGACATACTTTAGATGGTTATCTTTAATTCTTGCTTAGGCTGAACTGTTTTGGCCAACGCCTATTTATGAAGTGGAAGGATTCAGATGAAGGCATTGTGGAACAAGCAAACTCGCCTCATAAGCATGTTGACACAGGTAGGATGAAATCCCTACCATCTGTTATATTGATTTTTAGAGCTGTATGATACATTTACAGCCCCAGCTACTTGCAGGCCGGAATATCACAGGAAAGGAGAATATCACAGGAAATAACTCAGCAAGCAATATCTATGCACTCAAGGGGGCGTGCCTAGACTCAAGATGCAGGCATTCATACCATGGCAGGGAAGGCAACCAGTCACTCCTATTAATCGCTCAGATACATTAGCAACAGCAACCACAGTGGACTAAAATCATTGCCTTACCTGTAAGCCGACTGTTTATCAGACTTTGATATTCATATAATCTCTTATTAAAATGCAGATATAGGTCAGATTTAGCCTCTATATACAAAATACAATTGTTCTGGAGCTGCAGTCTATTCTATGTAACGGAAATAAATACATGATGGAAAAATCCTGAAATATGAATATTCTGGAATATGACTCTCTGAACAGTCTATCTCTGGCAACCAGTCTTAATTATCTGTTATTAATAACTATATCTGTAAACTACTAGTGTTTTTAGAATCATTTTAAGGTTTAGAGCTAGGATTCTTACAGTGGTATTAGAGCCCCTTTCCTGTCAACATATGAATGTTGGGTTCATGAAAACAATAACTCGAGTAATTACAGAGAGAGACTATGAGTTTGATGCCGCATTTCCATTGTTCCAAGCCAAATTCCTAAAGGAAGAATGACAGCCAAAAGGATCTGCAAAAGAAGTGGCAAGATATCACACTGAATATATAAACATAAGTCCAGTCATCCATCAAGGTATGACTTCTATTTCATATTTTGAGTTCCAAACGAAGGGAAGGAGAAGATATGGTGAGCATTTCTGCCGTCGTCCCCCTGCCGTCCCAAAATTGAGGCCCTTTGTCCCCCCGTCCCGGAAACTCGTCCCGGCATCCCCCTGTCCCGACATCCCCCCGTGCCGGTGTTACACTGGAAATTTTCAACAGCAGCAAAGGTGGAACCTGAAATAGTGAAGGAGTCCAGAAGCACAAGGGGAGGTCAAGAAAGAAGTGGTGCTAGTAGACCAGAAAGAAAGATCAGAGTCTGCAGATATCAAACAGGAAGACTTCTCAATGATAGAAAATAGTTATGTCCAGGCAACATCATCCCAAACTTTAGGTATGGACATAATTGCATTATGTAATGATGATTTGCAGTGTATGAAAAAAATTGGACCATGTGATACCATGCAAAATATTGGTTGTGATGTTGTGAAGATTGGTTTGTTTGAGGTTGAGTACAATGAAGAGGAATTGCAGGTTTATCTGGAAACCCCAATTTATACACTCCGATTACACAGAGGTGGGCCAAGAAATGTTCAAACTCTTTTGCTGCAAGAGTGATAAGACTGTTGATAGAGTTTGGATGAGAGGTGCTTATCTCAAAAGAGCGCAGCAAAGTGGTGGAGCAGTGATTCTGAGACTGATATGGGATCCTACTAAATTTTTTTGAACCTAAAGGTGCAGAGGCAGTTGATTTGTATACAAGTGCAAATTGCTTGAGGGCAAGCAATTTTGGGATAGGAGATCTATGATGTCCATGATTTATAGCTAGGTTGGTCAGCCCAATATTTAAAATTTTAAAATATATAAATAAAATATTAAATAATTAATAAATAAAAATTATTAATAAATGGAATTATTAAATAATTTTAATAACAACCTTTAGGCCGAGTCTCCTAGCTTGTGGTGGTTTTTGTCTTGGGCCAACTTGCATTGTATAATGAAACATTATTAAATATTTTGTTTTATCCTGGAGGCTGACATACTTTAAATGATTATGGAATATCTTTTCTTTTGTTGGGTGAAAAACCTGAAGGAATATGCTCTCAGATTCTGGATCCGCTGGCTCGAAAATTGAGGCACCCAAAAAAACGGACGACAACCCAGTTGAGCTCCTCGAAAAACCCACCAAGAATCTGTGATCAAAAAAAAATTAAAGCCAAAAATTTAGGGTTTTCGAAAACCATAGCCGCTGGAAAATTCTTGAAAATTTTTCAGAAAATCATCAAAAGAAGGCGGATTTTTTGCAATCTCTGAAATCGACCATGGATGGGGGCGTTTTTGAAGATGAAGCCCAAAAATGAACTTTAAACACAGAAAAACATAGAGTATGGGCGACGTTTTAAAGAAAAAATGGGAGTTGCAGAGGCTGCGTGGGCAACAGAGGAAGCCGCGCCAACATTGCAAGAGGTGGCGTTCAGAAATGGCTTGCTGGAGTCGATACTGCAGCCGTCGTTGCAAAAAATGACTAGAGAAAACCACGAGTTGCAGGAAGAAAACCCTATTCGGGTTTTAAGAACGAATTCCTGCAAAAAACGGCCAAGAAACTCGCAATTTTCGTAGAAAACTCCACGAAAAACCCTAGCCGGGTTCCAAGATCAAGGAGCAAAAGTCTCACAAAAAAGTATTCGAAAAAAAGTTATGAGCAGATAATTTCAAAAAAGTGAAATTATAAAAAAATTCGAAAAAATGAAATTTCGCTCTAATACCATATTGTGGTAAAAACTTGGATGTATTAACAAAGATCGAATGATCTATATATACAAAAGAATGGAACGATGTTTCCTTAGGAAACAATCGTAAAGAATAGAAACATTCTATTCTAACTACAGAAAACTAAATATTAGAAACATTCTAATATTTACAAGATATTTACAAACAGATAATAGATAACCGTTAATAGCATATAAATATTAATTTAATAGGGTTGACCAGTTTTGGCCAACACCTTTATACGAAGTAGAAGGATTCAATTGAACGCATCATGGAATACTGATGCTCCCATGGAATACTGATGCAGGAGCATCCACGGTGTAAGAGCAATCTTGCATCACCCAAAAATATTGTCTAGTTTTCAATAAGGGCTATCTTTTGGCAGGTTTACTATTTTTTGCAAGTTTACTATTTTTAGTAAGTTGTTCATTTGAGCACGGATTGTTCCAATTGCTTCCCTAGAGGTTCATTTTGGATATATAAGCATTGCAGTAAAGTTTCATGGCAAGATCAAATCTGGTTTTGAAGATATTGAATTTTTTGTTTTGGCGAGATGGTACAAAAACTTTGAACTCAGTTTTGAAAGCAACTTTGAACTCAGTTTTGAAGGCCTTAGAGGCTCTAAAGGGGGTCAAACTTTGATCAGTTGGCGCTTCGCAAGCCCAAGGTTGTAGAGTGCTTTGAGAGGTTTCCGAAATGGGGTTAGAATAGCCAATCGACTCAACGGTTCACAAGTTATGGCTTTCGGAAGTTGAGCCCTCAAGACTCAAGTTTCAATACAAAAGGAAGAAGAAGAAAAAGCACTTAAGACGGGAAATTGAACAGTTGGGCGCCAAGATGGGAAATTTCACTTTCTAGAATCTTCTAAAGCGGTTTAAGGCGGTTAAATGCGCTACTTATATAGAGAAGGGAGGTTTTAGGGCTCAATTCTACAAGTGTAGATTGTGGCTCTTTCTTGCAGATTATTGTAATGAAAATGTCCATGTGGCTGTAGCATGTTATTTTTCAAAATATTGTAACGTCATTTCATTGAAGATGGCACATTTCATTCCTTGCAGAAAGACTAATGATGTTGTTCATCTGGCAGAATTATTTTTCCGAGAAGTGGTGAGACTACATGGTCTACCAAAGAGCATAGTTTCATATCGAGACACTAAGTTTGTTGGGTATTTTTGAAGGACATTGTGAAAAAAGCTAAAAATAGATTTCAAGTTCAGCTCAACGCACCATCCACAAACTGATGGGCAACAGAAGTAGTGAATAGGAGTTTGGGAAACTTGTTGAGATGCTTAGTTGGAGATAAACCGAAGGGGTGGGATTTGATTTTACCACAAGCAGAATTTGCATATAATAATTATGTCAATAGGAGCACTGGTAAATGACCATTCCAGATTGTATATGGTAGTCCTAGAAATGCTTTAGAATTAAGGAAGTTGGACAATGGAGAAATGAGTAGTGTTGAAGCTGAAGACTTTGCAAAACACTTGAAGAATCTGCATGAAAAGGTGAGGAAGCATATTAATAAAATAAATATCCAATACAAGGCTAAGGCAGATCAAAAAAGGAGACATAAGCAATTTCAGATTGGCGATTAAGTTATGGTTCATTTGAGAAAGGAGAGAATTACAGTGGGAATATACATCAAGTTGAAGATAAAGAAATTTGGACCATGCAAAAATCTTGAAGAAGCAAGATTCAGGAAATGCTTGTGAAGTAGAGTTGCCTAGTGAACTCAATATTTCACCTATGTTTAATATTTCAGATCTGACAGAGTATTGTGAAGGCTGTATGGAAGATGAAATAGCAGAAGCACAGTGGAATATTTCAGCACCTACTTCAGCTACAAACAAGATAGATGATATCTTAAATACTCGTGGGTAGAAGCACAAGAAACAGGCAATATGAAGAGTACTTGGCCAAATGGAAAGGACGACTTGTTGAAGATTCATCATGGCTATCAAAGAAAGAGGTTGACAACTGTGGTTTTCCTCTGCACACCTGAGATGTGACAAGGTCACTTCTCAAATTACCCCAAGTGTCTGATGCAGGAGCATCTAGGGTGTAGGAGCAATCTTGCATCACCCAACAATATTGTCTTTGGGCAAGGTTACTATTTTTGGAAAGTTTGCTATTTTTAGTAAATTATTCATTTGAGCACACATTGTTCCAATTGCTTCCCTAGAGGTTAATTTTGGATATATAAGCCTATTGGTAAACTTTCATGGCAAGATAAAATCTGGTTTTGATGACATTGAATTTTTTGTTTTAGCGAGATGGTACAAAAAATTTGAACTTGGTTTTGAACGCCAGAGGTTCCAAAGGGGGGTCAAACTTTGATTGGCTGGCACTTTGCGTGCCCAAGGCTATAGAGCACTTCGAGAGGTTTCCAAAATGGGGTTATAATAGCCAATCGACTCAACGGTTCACAAGTTATGGCTTTGAAAGTTGAGCCCTCAGGACTCGAGTTTCAGTACAAAAGGAAGAGGGAGAAAAATCACTAAAGACAGAAAATTGAACCGTTGGGCACCAAGATGGAAAATTTCACTTTCTAGAATCTTCTAAGGCAGTTAATTGTGCTACTTATATAGGGAAGAAGGGGGGTTTTGGGGCTCAATTCCAGAAGTGTAGATTGTGGCTCTGTCTTGTAGATTATTGTAATGAAAATGCCCATGTGGCTATAGCATGTCATTTTTCTGAATATTGTAATGTCATTTCTTTGGCAGTACACAACATATTTAAAGGGCCTGACGGTTGCCAAGAGAGACACAACTATCAACCAACCAACACTTGCAACTACTCGAGAGCAACAATCAAAGGACAAATTAAAACATTGGTGAATAACCAATTTTATCAGCCATAACAATAGGCATTGTATGCCAACTACATCATCCACCCCCAAAAAAAAATTTGTCTCAAACAACAAGTATACATCAGGTAATTATCAGGATGACTACTAGCAAAAGTGTAGACAATGACTTGTATTGCGCAAACTCAACCTTGTATTGTACTTCAAAAATCAAATGGGGGTCAAGAGGCAACGCCCCTTGCGAGGGTCTAGGGGCAACGCCCCTTGGGGTTGAGGGGCAGCGCCCCCACTGCCAAGACCAATTTAACACCTTCAAACCCGCACAAAACTCCATGGTGTGCATCATTTTTGTGACTATTTAGGGTGCCAATAAAAATGTTGAAGAAGCCAGAAAATAGAGATTTTGAATTTTCATGTAGTGCCACACTACTACCAAGTAACTCACATAGTGTACCACCCAGTACCGCTTGATGTGAAACTCTCAAACACCATACGTGAAAACCAAATTTGTTCTTTGTACCCCGTACGACAAAGTTGATGAATGTAAAGCTGAGGGATTTTGTACACTATACAGTAACAGCAATACTAGTGCAAATTTAGGCCATACGTCGTACAGGCAGAGTCTGGGCATTGGCACAGTACTCCGTACGACGTGATCAATATGCAGACTTATACAATAGAAGTAGCCCATATAGCATGTGCATTTGGTAGCGTACACTGCAAGCAAAAATGGGCAGGCGAGTTTTGATTCCGTACAACCTGATTCTAAGTGTGAATTTGGCATACGGTGATGTGTGTACACGTACGGCACTAGGAAAGATCGATGATTGAACCCATACGACACTATCAGCAACTCATACAACACTAGGAAGGATCCAGCAATTGAACTTGTACGTCACTCTAAGCAACTCGTACGGGCACTTCAATGCAAGAATTCCTTGGCTTGTATGGCTCAATCAACAACCCATACCACACTCTGGGGCACAACTTCCTTAGCTTATGGCTCAATCAACAGCTCATATAGCACTCCAACGCACGACTTCCTTCACCCGTACAACTCAATCAACAATCTGTACAGCAAAAATGTTAAATGTTGCAAGGCATGCCTAGGCCATGCTCCATACTGCAAAAGTTGCACCAAGACCCATAAATCAGAAAGAGTCTGCATGCCATAGGCAAGAATAGTTTGCATGTTTGGTCGAGTTCGTATGTCGGACTGGATTGTATGGTAGTTGGAATCCCTGCAAGTCGTGCTTGTCGTTTGGTGCAATGATGGCGCCCTTTCATGTTGCCTAGTGGCAAGAAGATTTTGCTTTCTACGGTGATCAATGTTGTGTTCCTTCATGATTCTCGTCGAGACTGTGAATTGAGCAATGGCCTCTCCATAATCTTCATTATTTTTTTCTTATTATTTTCCATCTTCATACTATCAAATGTATTGTCTATAACTTTACATGCTTTGATTGGTTTTCTCTTCACCAAGAAAAGTGGCTTCAAGAAAATTATATGTTTGTGAAAATGTCTCATAGTCCTCCATTTGCTAGTGGAATAGTCCATTCAAGGAATTTGTCTCATCCTCCAAGGAGCTTCCGAGTTCTAACATCCCTTCATCGTTGGGTTCCATTATCCTTCCTCCATCTCGAACTCTCCACCCGCAGACTCTAAGTCCGACACTAACTCCTAGCTCACCACTTGGCTCTGTAGGTCAATGACGTACTTCCTCCTGTTACTCTCGATGGAGAGTGTGTTCTTCCAATTGTGGTTTTCTTTTTCCATGCTTAGCCAGCCCCTTTTGAGGAGGGGCGTCATACGCCTTCTTTTCCAATGGGATGACGACAAAGTCCAAAAAGAAATGTTGAGTGCCAGCGATGACCTTTTGTGCCATGAGTGTCCCAAGTGGTTTGATGTTGTGTTGGTCGGCACCTACCAGATGGAAAGTTAGTGGCTAAAGTGTTGGCTTGTCGAGTCCCTTCCATGTCTCCTCTAGTAGTACATTCACGCTCGTGCCTCCATCAATGATGATGTTTGTCAACTTTTGTCCCATTATCTCCATCTTGACAATGGTCGGCTCCCTTCCAATGCCCACCAACAACAACATCAGGTCAATGGCCAAGTTATCTATTGACTTCTCTGTCTGCTTGCCATGCTCCTAGTCGACTACATCTGCATCGTCATCGACTACGTTGGTAATGGCAATCTTCAGTTGTGGCATGGTTTGTAGGTCAGATACTCGTATAGGTATGGTGGCTTGCAACATCTGTCTCATGGTAGTTTTCTCCAACTCCAAGTGCAATGGAGTACTAGGGGCATCATTTGAGGCCCTTCTCTCCATCGGCATGGCCCGTTCAATGCCAACCTTCACTTCTCGAAGTCTTTTCTCCTCCTTAAGATACACTGCCTTCTTAGGTTGAGTATGGTGATTGCCAATACTTCCTCATAAGGCTCCTTTACATCCAGCATGTTCACTCTCTTCTATTTTGGGCAGTCAGTGTCTTCATAGTTTCCAGGGCCACACCACTTGCACAACAAACCCTCATTGTTCAACCCGCTCTGACAATCTCACACGAAGTGACCCCACTTGCTACACTATCGACACAGTATGATAGGACATCCTCTAGAGTTGTAGTGTATTTGATTCCATTGTTGATTTTAATAACCACTTGGGGATACATTTTGTGATTTTGGAGTGTTCTCCCTATATGGACACTCCATTATTGAATGACCCATCACCTAGCAAATCACGCAAAACGTCATTTTAAAACAATTACCTCTCATATGCCATTCAAGTACACCGTAGTTCTTTACTTTCTTTATTGGTTCCTTTCTCGATCTTGAATTCTTTCATCATTCTCATCATATCTCATCGTAGGGCCTGAACTGTTGTCGAATCATCATCGCTACTACCCTCGATGCTCTCATCATCATTTGTCTTTCTCTTCCCTCGGGAGGATGTCTTGTTTTCACTCTCAATGTCCATCGCCCGATTGTAGGCATCGGCATACAAGGATGGAGACACCACTTTCATCTTTTTGTGCAACGATGGTATCAGCCCCTCAATGAACCACCTCTTCAACCCGTCAACTAGCTGATTCTCCAACTTGGCTAGCAATTCCTTATGCCTACTATTGTAAGCTCGTAGATTTTCATTCTTCCCTTGTTTGGTATTATAAATTTCGGTGACAGTCTCCTTGTCGTCTCGTAGCAGTTTAAACTCGACCTCAAACGCCCTCCTGAGCACATCCCAAGAGGTTATAAATGAAGCATCCAGTTCTATGAACCAATCGATGGTTGTACCTTGTAACGTTGCTGGAAACACTCAGCTAATAGTCCTTGTCAAATTGACTATTTGCTACCCAGGGCCTCGCACATTTCCCAATGCCTCGTAGGATCTTCTGACCCATTCCCTATGAACTTTGGTACTTTCTGTCGATCCACATTTGTATTGTTCTAACCACTCCGTTCTGATGATTTCCCTCCACTTTTGGCCATGTGTGTGTCCTCTATATGTCCACCTCCCGCATCCCCAACACCTCGATTACTTTGAGACATCAGGATCTGACTCGTACTTGTACTCCCTTTGTCTGAGGGTCTTCGGTTCAGATCCTCTAATGATGGGTTCTTCTGAGATCAATAAATTCTCAATGTTGTGCAATATGTCAGTCAGTTCAAGTTTTCCTTCTTCGTACTCCTCATCTGACGGCGTTCATACAGACAGTTGTCTTGCTTGGTCGGCGAGGTATGTTTCTTCAGGGAGCAACAAGTTTCTGGTAACTTCTCATTATCTTCTTCTCCATTCTCTTTGTTCTACAATCCTTAAAGATCACCTAATGACTTGGTCTTGACTACCTTGTGGCCTCTTATCGCCTGATCCAAGGGCATGAATCACGCAATGCTAACCCAATTTCTTTTAAGGCAACGGTGCCAAATGTTTACTGCTATACCTAGTAAATTACATACATGAAATAATAATACAGCTGGCAGTGCATACCAGATATAGGAATAAAATATATCTTTATTTGCTCATTAATTCATTACAGACAACATATTTAAAGGAACCAACGGTTGTCAAGAGAGACACAACCGTCAACCAACTAACACAACTACCCGAGAGTGGCAACCAAAGAACAATTAATACATTGATGAATAACCAATTTTATCAACCATAACAATAGGCATTGTATGTCGACTACAACCTGGTGGTAAAATCTCAAAATCTGAATTCAATGTTTCTGGAATACGACTCTCAGAACAGTCTATCTCTGTCAATCAGTCTTAATTATCTGTTACTATAAATATATGTAAACTACTAGTTTTTTGGGAATCCAAGGGCATGAATCACGCAATGCTGACCCAATTTCTTTTAAGGCAACGGTGCCAAATGTTTACTGCTATACCTGGTAAATTACATATATGGAATAATAATACAGATGGCAGTGTGTACCAGATATAGGAGTAAAATATATCCTTATTTGCTCATTAATTCATTACAGACAACATATTTAAAGGAACCGACAGTTGTCAAGAGAGACACAACCGTCAACCAACTGACACAACTACCCGTGAGTGACAACCAACGGACAATTAATACATTGATGGATAACCAATTTTATCAACCATAACAACAGGCATTGTATACCAACTACAACCTGGTGGAAAAATCTCAAAATCTGAATTCAATGTTTCTGGAATACGACTCTCTGAACAGTCTATCTCTGTCAATCAGTCTTAATTATCTGTTATTATATATATGTAAACTACTAGTTTTTTGGGAATATAAGGCTCAAAACTAGGATTCTTACATTGCCAAGTTTGCAGTACACACCGAGTCTGAATCTGGGTCAAAAATGAACCTGCCAAGTCTATGCTCATCCAAGTCTTGTAACCATGGTATATATACAGGGTATGACATAGTCAATAAAGATGCACAATATTGTTAAGCTTACAACTACACCTGCACCTGGACTAATGATCATCAACCCATCAAAGACTCAATAAATAAAATATTGTATTTGCAAACTGGATTTATACATGATAAACTTGAGTTTACAGTCTTCACTTGAACCTTAAGTTTAGAGTAGAAGCTACCCTCACAAAAAGATAACCCGCAAGAACTGTATCTGTATGTGTCCTTCAAAAGAAGTGTGAATGGATATTCATTTTTTTTGTTTAGCCATTGTCATTAAGTTTTACCAATAGGGAAGTTTCAATTATTGATTAGACTACTTTCCTCCAGACCAAGCGAGAATCAATATTGGCAACCCTTCAAAATTAACAAGTAAGAAATAAACAACTGCTAAAAACAACAGTATCATTATTCTGAACTAAAAGCAAAAACGTTACCTGCAAACATTCATAAAATGCATCCTGCAGTATCAGGCATGTTATATGTCACAGGTCTAATAATAAAAAAGAGTTATATTGACAAGGTAGAAATCTTACTACGCGGGGATGATTGTGAACGATATCAACAGCATCCTGGTTGCTCAAATGTTCCCAAAGTCCATCAGAAGCAAATATAAGAAAATGATCATTTGGTTGAAGAGTGTATGTAGAGATTGATGGTTCAGCAGTTAAAACGGGCCTTTCAAGTGGCTCTGGAAGACGAAACCTGGCATTGAGAGGTTCTTGATTAAATTCAGCTCTCTTCAAGTACACATCGCCAATTGACCTAGAGATCTGCAACATTAGTGAAGATAATTTTCAAATTAAGCATTATGCACAACTCAAAACGATGCCATTTCCATCGTTAATCAGAATTCTGTCAAACTTTAAGTCATTAATGGATCACTTAAATGAAAGGACAATAATTTAAATACCCATCATGGTTATTTTTTTTTTATAACTGTCAATTGTAGAATTGCTCACTAACCAAAGGAAGGCATTGGACATTATACGGAAATACATGTGAAATAAGAACAACTCAAAGAGAGCTCAGAAAGAAGTCATAGTGGTCTTATTTCGAAGGATCTACAACTATATTACAAGTATTGAATAGATTTCCGTTCTATCATCTATGTCCACTGTCAATTATCAAATAAAATAATTTAACAAAAAACGAAAAATAAATGTACAATTAGGAATTGTTTAAGCTGGTTGTGACTTGTAGTTTTCAACTCTAAATTTATGTTGCAATTTAGAAATAGCACAACTGAGTCTTGTGTCATCCAGTTAAGCAACAACTAAGTCTTCAATGCCTATCAGTTAAAACCACAAATTGAAGGGTGGACTATCTGTTTAACTGCCACCAAGTTAGAAGCAACTGCCAATACATATCAATGGTTTTGAGGTAATGTTGTTCATTTAGCAGCCTGCATTTCAGGAAATTAATTTTCAATCAGTTGCCACTACTTGTGGACTGATTTCCCATGATTTAGGATTGATAGGAGCTGGGTCTATAAAATAGAGCATAAGGGAGACAAGAAGGGACTTTTTGGAAAATTAACAAACATTCAACTCTCATTACAATTTTAGAGGCAGTGCTACAATAGTTGGGTACATTCGAGATTAAACTCTTCAGGCATGAACCTATCATCTTGGGTAAAGAAAAGAAACCCTGAAGAGCAGCACATGTAAATCAGCATAGAGTTTGTGAGCTAGTTGTACCCAACCGGTTGTACTGCATTGGTAGACTTCTCTTTAAATGTATCCTGTTGGCAAAATATTATAAAAATATTAAAAATATATAATTGTTGCTAGTGTGTTGTGTGCGTGTTATTTGTGCATTTAGTACGGGTTACTATAGTGGTACAAGTATTGATCTTGCCAGTCTATGAAAGGGCTTACAATGAAAAAATCAAATATCAGTACTACATTTGCACACTAGGATAGAGAGGTTGGATTCTTCAACTTGATGAGATACTTGAAGGATGGGCAGCAACAAACTATCAAGATCCTCGCTCAAAGTATGTTGATGCCTAGACCAAACCATGCCACTATGCTTCCAGGTAATGGTGGACGAAGGAAATCCTCATTTTCCTGGGCAAACCAAAAGATCCTGTTGAAATCAGTCACAGGTACTGAACTACAGCAAGTCACTTTCTTGAAGATATTTTTCAAATGCTTTGAGGAAAAGAATGAATCTGAGAAAGAAATGAATTCTCCAGATGACGAATGTGATAAGGTTATGACAGATGCCAAGGGTAGACCTAAAAACAATGAAGAAATGAGAAATCCTTCGGATAGATATTGCAAGACTAAAGAAATTCCTTCAATTGCAAAATACAATGTCGATGAAGGAACTCATCATACTGCTGAACCAACAAATCCAGCCAATGATGATGGTCAACAAAATACGCAAGAAAAACAAAGACAGAATAATAATGATAGAGCTGCAAAGCAAGATGTAACAGGAGTAGACATCACCCCCCAAAACCAAATTAAAGACCAGAATAATAAAAGTTCCGATCAGATAGAAGTTCCATGCCATAGTGCTATGATGATTTTCACATGTTGCTTTATTTAAGTTTCAAAATAAACACTCCTCAGCTTCTCAACAAAGGCATCAACCTAATATTTAAGGCAAATGTAATAATGAGAAAAGGAATTGGCCCAGTCCATTTTCTACCACTAAGCACTTGATAGAAGAGCAGCAATAGCAACTCGGAAAAAGGCTTCCTGGAAATGGGAAATTTGCTTCTCTAAATTGAATGAGCACCCACATAAGATGAAGACTAAAAGACCCAGACTTTAACTCCTACACTTGATTAATTGTGCTTGGGCCTTTTGGGCAAACATGTTGATGAGACACTAGAAGGAAACCATGATGCGGCAAAAAACAAAATTTATTAGGCTAAAGATGAGGTAATACCAGCAAGAATAGTACAAAGTGTTGTATGGTGCTGCTTGGAAATCAACTTACATCCTAGATCATGTAGCTTTGCAGGTTTGGAAGGGAGGAATTGTCATGTCACCTTTTTCAATCCACAACTATTTAGTAACTTAACTGTCTGAATAGGATGAGTAATTACAAAGGATGCTAGTGACTGTAGGTTTTAGTTAGAAATGATGTTAAATTTTCGTAATAAGGATGTTAAGTCTTATGTCCTCCAATTTAACAACAGTTGAGCATTTGTGTCTTCCAATTAAGCAACAGTTGAGTATTTGCATCTTCAATGCCTATTAGTTAACACCATTGATTGGGGGGTGGAAAATCAAGTTAACAGCTACCAATTTAGGAGCAATTCCTATGATTGTGGGTTGACAATTTTGAGGGAGTGTTGTTCAATTTGGTGCCCAAGTTTGAGGAAATTGATTGTCAGCTAATTGTCACTGTTTGTGGACTGATTTCCAATGATTGAGGATCACTGGGAGTGGGTCTGTAAAACAGAGTACAAAGCAGAAAAGAAGGGACTTAAAACAAATTCAATAAGCCATATGCATTTCAAATTTCAAGTTAGTTCAAAGGAATTTCATGATCAAACTCTGAAAAGTAAGCTCATCTTAAAGTGCTATTAGAATAATCCACACAATCTTAGGAAATGGTGTTGATAGGAAGACTGCGGATATCGGAAGAGCCCAGGGTAGGCTGCATATTTGTGTTTGAGAATCGACACATATTGCTGACAGGATGCCAAATTTAAAACAGCCTAGTCAGACCACGCCTAGAACTGTAGCAATGCTTTTGAAATGAACAGGACAAACTTGAGAGCAAGCTTGTTTTGTGAGGTGAAAATTATGATATTAGAATTCAAGCTTCCGCAATCCATACTATTAAGAAGATATTTCTAGACTAGTTGCAAACAAAAAAATTTAAAATCCTATAATCAATTGTTTAGGAAATTTCTCTTCTCAATTATGTCAATGAATGTTCCCCGTTAGTGAGGAAGAATAGATGAATTACATAGATCAATGGTGGGGATTGAAAGGACTACTATTAAAAAAATCTTCACAAAATTATCTATCATTTTTAATATACTATTACCCACAAAATTATCTATCATTCCCAATATAAATGAAAGAGAGATTGTTGCATTTGGAAAATACATACAACATAGAGTTCTATTACATTTACAGCTATTTGTGTCAAGGATGTTGATGTGTAGATAAGTATATATTATCCTTGAATAGTGCATTTATCTACTCATTGTAGTATCTCTCTTATTTGTATTTATATACGTACTATAAAAGCTATTTTCCTTGATCTTTTTTGAGGATGCTCTTGCAGGAAAAGGAGAATTGGCGTCAGATTCAAATGGAGTCTGATGCTCCATTAAAAGCATCATTGATGACGAGATAAGAAGATTGATATCATACTCAGAGGGAGTTTGACATTTCATCATAAGCAATCTAGGATGATCAATAGATTGATATCTGCTCAATGGTTCTTCTCTGTGAGAGAAGTTCGAGGTGAAATCCCTTGTTTCCCCCCTCTGTGTTGAGGCATGATGGATGTCATGTGTGTGACTCCATATTTTTAATGGGCCTGCCCCCTGTGTACATCATGAGGAAGTGACGACTTCCAAATGATTATCACTTGTATTTGTAAGAGTTATTGAAAGGTGACGATCTTACAATAACTTGGCCTTCTATTGTGATAGACATTTTGTGATGGCTGAAACAGATCATCATAGATGGCAACTTCTATTGTGATAGATATCTTGTGATGGCTGAAACAGATCATGATAGATGGCATCTTCTATTGTGATAGACATCTTGTGATGGCTAAAACAGATCATGATAGATGGCATCTTCTATTGTGATAGACAGCTTGTGATGGCTGAAACAGATCATAATAAAAGATGTGAATGTTCTTATGGTAAGTGCACATTACCTATAGGATATTTTTGAGTTATGGTGAATATCATGAGACTTGATATTCTTGGTCAAACCATATCTCTGATATCATATTGAGGTGATTGAGGTGATATCTAAAATACTTTTGAGTTATGGTGAATATCATGAGACTTGATATTCTTGGTCAGACCATATCTTTGATATCATATTGAGGTGATATCTAAAATATTTTTTGAGTTATGGTGAAT
>MU228452.1:2446816-2471971 GCA_018584345.1 Thuja plicata
TTGAGTTATGGTGAATATCATGAGACTTGATATTCTTGGTTAGACCATATCTCTTGATATCACGATGAGGTGATATCTTCTCTCTTAAAAGTAATGGATCTTTTGTGAATTGTATTTTGATGAATTTCATCTTCCCTAACTAAGAGGGAGTGTTGATGTTTTGTGTAGCTATGGTAAGGGTCATAAGTGTTGACACGGGAGACCACTACACATTTTGTTTGATCATCCTCCCTAGCTAAGAGGGAGTGTTAATGTTTGTAGCTTCAGTCCTATGATCATTAGAATACATATAATGTATGTTGATTAATAATAATATAATATATATGTTATATTATTATTAATCATATGAAATTTAATATTTAATATTATATTATTCTTAATTAATAATTGATTGATGAAACATTATAAGATTGATTAAATTATAATTAAAAGGAAGAAGCATGTCCTTTCTTATAAATAATAATGAATAGACATGTCTCATGAAGAGACATGTCTCTCCCATCCTCATTCCCAATATAAATGAAAGAGAGATTGTTGCATTTGGAAAATACATACAACATAGAGTTCTATTACATTTGCAGCTATCCTAAAAAAACTTAACAATTAGAAATATGTATCACCTAAATTAATCTCCTTAAAGTTGCCAAATTTTATAAATGTGAAAGGTGCTGATTCGATCCAAAACACTTGGAATGCATTCCATAGAGCTCGGAGTGCAAATACACTGACCTGTACAATATCTCTTACAAGGAAATTTGAGCAGCTTAACCCTTCCAAGATAGTAATTGAGAGTTACAGCTTGGATTTAAACTAAAAATCCAAGTTACAGTTCTAAGTAGAATAAATACCCATTTAAAAAACAGCATCTTTTCAGCAACTACAATATCTGTAATCTATGTCATAATAAATTATATTGTCCAGCACATACACGATTTTGGCAGGAATATACCTCTAATAAAATTTTCTGCCACAGTTCAAAAATATTGGTTTAAAAACTTGTTTTCTGCAAAATGAAGGCCAGTTCGTTGACTGTGCCTGTTCAACCCATTGTACTTGCTGATCTCACAAAGTCTTCTGAGAAATCAAGTAATGATGAATATACGACTAATTTTGTTTATCACCAAGATTATGCAGAACATTGACATGGTTTTGAACCTTTCATCTTTGAAATCCATTGGGAGTAATGACGATGCATTTGATTCCACTGCACTGGAGGCTATGAGTCTCAGTGATCTGCTTGAGAGTACTGATAAGGATATGTTGGAAGTCAAGTCTTGTCAAATTAGTATGTACACAACTGCTTTGGAGGGCAGAAAGGGGGATCTTCTTCAAGGGGAGCCAGATTAGAATTGGGATTATGCAACGATAAGCAATATGCTTTGATGTCTTATTGGTTTTAAACTTTTAAGAGCATTTTGTGTGCTGCCTCTGTTTTCATTAGTGATACTAACTTCATTTTTATATCAATTATTCTCTTAAATTCCTGAATGTTGTGATTTTGATATAGTATCTGATATACTGTGTTATTTTGATATAATGTGTTATTTTTACCAATGGCAGTACATAGTAGCCTTTGCATTCTAATTACTTACTGCAGGTTGTAATACAATAGTATAAACTGCAGAGAATGCAAGCTGCTGACTTATTGAAATCAGGGAGCACTATCATCTATAAATATTTATATTTATTTTAAATCCATTAAAAAAATTAAGAAAGACATTATTTCACTTTCTTCAGCATATGGCACCCACTACGGATAGTGAATATCTTTTGGGTGTTTTTGCTGGATAGAAAAAGTACTTGATTGCAACATAGACCTACAATATGGCTTGCGCTTTCAGTTTATATAATATTTTTGTTTCATAGAAAGTGTTTTGATTGTGATATAACTGTTAACATATTTGCCTATTCAAAAAAAAACATAATCCTGCATCTGTCTATATTGATCTCCTTCTTGGGTTATTTTCTTTTTGCACTTAAGTATTATAAAAGGACTAATATTCTTCTACTGTTGGACAAGGAGAGTTGACATTATCTTATCAGAAAAATCAAGTGAAAGTCTATTCCTTTATGGCAGCTTATTTCACAGAACTAATTCAAATGCTCACATGTTATAGAGTAGTTGTAACTGTTTGCCTCTATATGTTTGGCCACTTGAGATTATAATTGTTAACACTTATCACTATTTTCAATATAAGTGAGTAGATTTCCACAATCCATGAGTAATCAGTATGTTGCTTCTGGATTCGATTGTGTGAGTGTTTTTAGCATCAATGTTTCGGATCACACTCCAAGATCCATCATCAGAATGATAGGGCATAAGGAAGCAGTATGCTAGTTTCCACAATCCATTAGTAATCAGTATCCATCATCAATTTTAATGTTTTTAGCAAGTAGTGATCCATCACTACTTGCTGCTTCCTTATGCTCTATCATCCTGATGATGGATTATGGAATGTGATCCAAAATGTTGATGCTAAAAACACTCACACATTTGAATTCAGAACTAGCATACTGGTTATTTTCAATTTGTTCCACTTCTTTTCTTGTTTTGCATCAATGCTAACTCTAACAAAGAATTGTATTTTCACAGAATCGAAAGATAAACAGGGGTGATAGGAGATATGAAAAATTGCAAGATGCATTCTCAAATTAATTTGTAACAGCTATAAATGATGTTCTTTATTTTTATCAACAGGTAGGAATTGATCTTGTATCTGTACGAGCGCATCCAAGGATAAATGTGCAATTGTGCATGTATGTTTAGATGTACTTTTTCTTCAAGACACCTATCTTGGTTATCCAATCTTAGCATTTGCACTCCTACTGCCATCTTATCAATTTTGCAGGAACCATACAAAGAGTGATCAGAGAAAGGTCAGAAGAGTTAGGTAGGTTAGGAAATTAGGCATGATAAAAATGATGATCGGTCGAGTAAATGAGGTGGCAGTGCGAACTGTAAATCAAATCTTAATGGTATGGAATTATTAACTCGAAGGGGCCCCATGCATTCTGATTCTAGCCCTAGAAGGCCAAACAAAAGTAACGGAGGTAGAATACAACCTTTAGTTGTAGATTGGCAACACTTGATGTCAAGCACTAATATCAGCCTTTCAACAACCAAACAAGATACATTCTATTTCTCAATAAATTTGTTTGCAATAAATGATTTGATTGTAAGACATAACCAAAAAAAACATTAAAATATATGGCCACATGAGTAGCACGTTCCATTGTCAAGCCAAAAACAGGCATAGCAAATTCAATTTCAGATGATACACAAATAGAGACAAAGGTGTTGTTATGCGTTCGACATGTTGTGCTAAATACAGATTTGTGGGCCGCAGCTAGACTAGTCAATGGCACACTTGGCAATGTGATTAATATTGCTACAAAAATGAATGTAAAAACCTAATCTACCTCTATTTGTTGTGAAATTCCAACATTACATTGAATCTGCATGGAACAAACACAAACAATAATAGGCTCCAATTGCTCCAGTGACAAATGGTGATTGACAAAAACCCCTAAAAGTAGCTAGGGTATTGACAACCACAAAGGACAGGATTTGAGTATGAATAGAGCAATAGTAGACATTGAAACACAGATCAAATGGCAAAAAACAAACCTTAAGGTCTTGTTGTGAGGTCTTCACACCATCACCCTAGTAGGCCTGGGGACCCCCTCTTTTTGCTTTGGTTGTCGGTGTGTGTGTAGCTTAGGAGTAGGTTGGCAACAATTTGAGAGTCTTAAGTGTTAGGGTGGTTGTGGCGTCCAAGTCATGAAGGGTAAATAGCAAGATCAAGTTTTGTAATGATCAAAGTGAGCAATGGGAAATTTGTGAGACAATTGCAAGGTGGCAAATCGGGTAAAGCCCAAGAGGGCTTGACAATTTCAGAATCAAACTCAAGATGGATCAAGTGCTATCAAAGAGCAATAAGTTGATTGGATTCAAAATGACTGAGGAGAAAACCATGGAGTTGGAATTCAAGACAATTGAATGAGAAACATCAAGTCTCTGAAGACATGTGAGATTGGGGGATGAACTTATACTTAACCATTTTGAGAGATGACTCAATTTGAGTTCAAGAACTTAACAACAAACATCAAAACATTGTGCATTTGATGGACAAAGGCTAGGATTGGGTGTTGGTAAGTATCAAGGCATTAAACAATGAGGACCCTTGAAATCTTCCAGGAATTTCAATTTGAACAAGGAAGCCAAGTAGCTTGACCAATGAAGCTAAAATCTCCGAAATTCTTCAAGTGCTAGCCCAATCCCATATGAAACTCCGAATTGCCATGGTGAGTTCTGTCCCATGAAGCATCAAATTCCGATCTGGCATATAAAGGTTTGCCCCATAAGGCCAAGAATTCAGAAATCCATCTTAGAGAGTTTGCCAAATGCACACTTAAGTCCGAATTGGCATGATGTTTGCCCAATGGAGCCTAAAATTCCAAATTAACTTAATGGTGTGTTTGCCCAAATTGATGTGAAATTTCAAAAATCATTTGCAACTCACTCAACAGGTTTGTCAATTCCGAATTTCACATTACAATGTCTAATGTCCCCCTTCGGAGATCACTTAAAGTTTTGATCAATTTCTTAATTTTATGATTCTGAATTGTAAGAGACTTATCTCTACCAATGTCTTGGAAATCCTTCCATTGAATACAGATTTGCAGCGGCTTATTTGCCAACAATGATTCTGATATAAACTTCCTATTTTAATTCAATGGACCAAGCTAATTATCATATAAATGTCTTTAAATGATATTGCTTTTGACCAACCAGTATTTATCATATGAACCTTGTAGAATACTTCAAAAATGGATGCAAGATAACTATGGGTATTGATCTGGAATTATTGGGAGTCTCTGTATATTGCATTGATTTAAATTTGTGTTTTATCTGATCTGTTCTGGTATATTTATGGTCTGCACTGATATGAAAGTATAAAGGATAGGAGTTCTTGATCTAAATATGGATGTGAAAATAAGACAGAAATGTCCGAATATTTTTTTTTTTTAAACTATCCTTCTTCCCCTCCTGAGAATGAGATTGATCTCGAATATATTTATCCAAGTTTGCTAAGGACACCTCCTTTTATATGAAAGGTTATCTTTCATCACAACTACTAAATGGCCCTTTCAAATACTAATTGGTTCTTTATTTGTCAATCGCTGCTAATATGATAACTACTGGTAAATACTCCAAAATTGATACAGATCGACTTGATTAGAAAATCACGCCTTTCGTTCACAATTATATTGGATGGTTATGGACACTCCACGTGGATCTTTACCACTGAGGTGGCAACTACGTAGGTTAGTGCCTACGATCCTTTGTCGACTCCAATCATTCTCATCGATAAATGAATTTAGACAGGAACAAAGCTTCCAAGTGCGTCGTACTTCATCCATGTATGCAAACACCTGGCCTCAATACTTCTGCATGCTATCTCAGAATGAATATTTATTTTCTGACCTGTCTGAATACAGGTCAAACCTTATTTTTATGGTCATCGATCCTCTTAACACTATTGTATCATTGTAAGATGATAAACTATTTCCTTCATTACTTTCGAGATGTCAACTTTAATTATCTTAGTTTTGTATTTTATATCCATTGACTAATGCATTCATATTTTATGGAAGCCAATCTATCTACGGTCGGTTGATATGTGAATAATTATATTATAATATATTATATTATTAATAAAAGATTATAATATATTATTAACATATTTATATATTTTAATATTATTATTATTAATTTTAATATTTTAATTTTATTATCATCATTTATTTAATAAAATTTTATTATTTAATTATTATTTATTTATAATCTTATTTCGAAATGGAGACATCACACAATGTCGCCCAATGCTCAATAAATTTCTGAGTTTGATCATGTGTTTCAACTTTCGCCCAATAAGGCACGCAAATCTGCAAATCCTTGCCCAATAAGGCATGAATTTCCGACATCCATATGAGAGCTCGCCCAATAAGGCTTGAATTTCCGACATTGAACTCGCCCAATGGGCTTAAACTTCTGACATTGACATGAGAATCTTGCCCAATTAGCCTTAAAATTCTGATCTGAGGCTATTAGATTCACCCAATCAAGGCAAAAGTTCTGAAAGTGCTATAAGAGTTGCCCCATCACACCTAAATTTCCGAAAATGTCCAAGGGCTTGAGAATTTTGATTTGGAAATGTATAGGTTGGCCTTGAAATTTGGACGCTAAAGTGAAAATCGTTAAATGTTAAGTAAGCATAAATTATTGGCAATCAAATATTTAAAGAACGTCAATTTTATTAATTGCCAATAAAACTAAAGGGCCACAAATTTAATTTGAGAGGCCACAATTTTAATGAAGGGATGGTTTTGATTTAATTTTTTTGTTTCTCCAATGCCAACACGACCTTACTAGAGGGACGTGTCTCTTGAACATCAAAGACATATAAATTGGGTGTTGAATCCAATTCAACACCCAATTCAAAATGATTTCTCAAGTGCAGATCAAAGCAAGAGGAGCAGATCAAATTTCTTCTACAGCGGCAACAAGATTTTCATTGATCATTCCAGCCTTGGAGGAACTCACTTGGGGGGCTAATTCAAATTACTTCTCACTCTAGACAATTTGAAGGACTCAAAATCAGATCCAACCAAAACCAGGCCTATGCAAATTTGAATTACTTGCGGATCATACTTTTAAACTCAGAACTTCATCACAAACAGCAAGGTGAATTTGGCAATCCATGAATGGTAGGGGCTGTGATTGCATTTTAGATGAAAGATTCGGTTGAAAATTAAATTAATGATTGAATCATTTAATTTGGAATTTTCATTGTGTAATCAGGTCTTAAAGGTATTCAAGCCTGCATTTTAATACAAGTTTGTATTCATAGAGAATATCTTTATCAAGAGCTGGGGTTTTTAAGTAGGCTTTGGTTTGAAAAATATGAAATACAAATATTTGACAAAAGGATGTTGTTCTGCAAGGTGAAAGGCTCAAGGTGAAGTACAAGACGAAGGGCAAGTCAGAGTGCAACATCATGATCAAGCCCAAAAGATGAAGGTTTACAAGATCAAGAAAATACAAATCAAGGCACAAGTCAAGATTTAAGAATTCAAGGAACTAGATCTGAAAGAGAAAGAGTCAAGTCTACAAATCAAGGATAGAAGAACTCATACAAACTTGAATTTCCTCCAGAAATCCAAGTTCAATTGAGAGATCAAACTACATGAAACACTTACAAGTGCTGGATCAAGATTAGGACCTCAGGATGACATCAAGATTACAAGTACAAGATCAAGTTCATGAGCATGTCAATGAGAAGACTTCCAAGTGAAGAATTTCAAGATAACATCAAGACATGAAGATGAAGCAATTTGAGAATATGAACCATCACAATTGAAGGCTTGATAATGTTGAGTATCAAGGGATATTTTATCATCATCAAGAGATATTTATCAAGTCTATAGGATAGATATGCTGAGATGGCAGCCATTCATCTTCAACCAGTCAAATAATACCAAGTGTCCCCATCGATGAGCTCAACAATATGATGTAAAAATCCATTGAATTGGTCAAAAGGGGAAAATTCAAAGGAAATTATCTTCTAAAAAAAGATTTGTCGAAAGTCCACGTGGCATTTTCTCATTGGACCATCGATTGGTGCCTTCTATAAGCTTCTGCCTAACCAATTTTCTCATTGGCCTTTTAAAGCAATGTATTTTTTCTCATTGGAGATATTCATTTAAATTGTGCCTTCATAGGGTATTTGGATGAGCATTGACAATTTGAACATCATTCTTGCATCCTTAGAAGATTGCTGCCTAGCCGACATGACGAAGCAAGGACTGGTTAGAGGCTCACCCCATCATCAACATTGTCTTGCATTCTAGGACTAGATTAGATCTTCTTAAACCCTTTCCCTCTACAGTTTGTTTGGTTGGAAATAGTTGAAGCAGTTGATATCCATGGAATGAACAGTGTAAGTCCCTTTGTGATACCCAGCATATCACATTATATAACTGAGTTTAGTCCACAATTATAAGGAACCTTGAGGTTGTCTCATTTGATCACACAATCGGTATACATTGTTTAGCATATGAGCATCCTCAATCAAGAGAGAGTTGGAGATTTGGTGATTCATTTGGAATACTAAGTATTCGATTCTGCATGTTGTAGTGGCATAAAACTCACATCAACGGGTCTTCTCTTCAAAATGGTGTCAAGAGTACAAAGATTGTCAAAACTACAAATATCCCCTGCATTCTCATTCCAAAGATGTGGCTTTTATGAAAACAATATTTATGCAATCCTACAAAAGCAAACAGACAGTCTGAAGTTTTCTTGGTTTTGTAAAGACAAGTTTGTAAGTTTTGTGGATTATTTTGTAAACTATTGTCCAAAGTGGGTAAATAGGATTCCTTTACATAATTGAAAAAAATATTGAATTATTGTAGTGATTTCCAACCTAGAAGCACAACATTTCACACATTGTGTATCATCTTCCCTATAATTGAAGATATGAATATGGGTAAAATTATCTCTCTAACAAAGGTTTACTATAATTAGAAAACTATCAGCCTGACAATTGAACCTATGGGTCCAATTGCTGGTCATAATATTCAGTTGCTCTAACATTAAAACTCTATGCCTATGAGAATTTCATATACTATAGACTTATAAAGGATGTTCAAGAAAATTGAAGCCAAAATTCCACAATTATGCTTGTCCTCTGTGGAATTGTCAGAATCCGTGTAATCTTTCAGAGGCAGTACTGATGCATGGAGAGGGAGAACCATTAACCTAGCGAGAAGTTTACACTGAACTGCTGAATAAAAAACAGAACAGTTGTATCTTGGAATCAGTTGCTTAAAACTAAACATGTTTGTCATCATAAAACAAAAGGAACTTTAACATTTTTTTTGAAAATAGAATATACAATTAAATATATGTTAAAGCCAAAAATATAATCTCCAACAGCCGATGCATATTTCAGAACTTTGTATAAGATCAATTTTAAAATGTCAAAAGCTGCAACCACTAATAAAAGGAGGTTCATGAATGTTATATAACTAGTTTGACTTCCTTTATTTGTCTGAATATTGATTGACGACTCTCACATACTAAGATAAAAAGGAGGCCACAGGAATAAAAATATTCATGAGTTCGTAAGATGCAAGGTGGCAAAACTTACCCAAAGCCATGTGATTCATGATTACTTAACAATATAGCACAATGAAAATTGTCAAAATACACCAGAGTTAAGAACTCTACATTAATCATATTTATTGAATAATCTGAGTTTATAAGGCATTTGAACAGTTCAATTACCAGATGCAAGGTGGCAAAACTTACCCAAAGCCATGTGATTCATGATTACTTAACAATACAGCACAATGAAAATTGTCAAAATACACCAGAGTTAAGAACTCTATATTAATCATATTTATTGAATAATCTGAGTTTATAAGGCATTTGAACAGTTCAATTACCAGAATAATTATTATATATATTGCAATTGACAACCAACACTACTACATAGTTTTCATTCTAAGAATCGAAGAGACTGCTTATTTGCACGAAATAAAACCTCAGAAAAGGGAGACTGTGTATTTGATAATATACCTGTATTATGCCTTTTACACGCCATACTCCATGCTTAAGAACCACAATTTGTGGGTCATCTGGATGTAATGAACAAAGCTCTTGTCTAACAGCTTCAACACTAGCATTGTGTTCTGTTGATAATTGCACAGCGGCTATTGCTCCAGTAGACCTTATGAATCGTCCCATTACAACACGTGAATCTCCCAGATTGGCCACATAAAGAGTTCGCTCATGGATTACACCAACCAAACAGCATGATCCAACTGATGCAAGCTGTGGTGTTGCAGGCCAGGCATTTGTCACAAGAGACAAAAAAGCTTCTTCAGTTGCTATAAAGGCTCTCCGTATTACATCAGCTGATATTCCCTGTTGCTCCAATGCAAATTCTGTGAAAACACAGCCCCTCCTTAGTTGGCATGCCTGCATTGGCTTTTTATCCATGAGATGTAGAACTACAATTTTTCGATCAGTAGAGACACTAACAATAATTTTCACCCATTGACAAGTATATAACAGAAGCATTATATCTTTTTTATTGCAATGTATTGAAGCATTGGATTGAAACGGAAGAGGAAAAGGTAGTTAGCATGGGATTATAGCCTCTGCAAGAAGTAAAACTCAGATTTGCTGTGTATGGAGATGGGTGCAAGATATCAAACACTTCGCCGCTTGTAAGACACTGTAAATTGAACTCACAAGGTCAGATTTCTGGGCAATCTCTTTTCTTCTCAAAGAATAGATTATGAAAACTATGTATCTTAATCTCACAGCAGGAGGGAAACAGAGGAATTTGAGGATGACAATAAGCTTGACTACAAATAACCATGGCAGCGAGGCCTTATAAATCCAAAGTCAAAAGCCCAATTTATGGGTCAAGGGCTACCGTATTCCATATACAGTCCTGATGTCCAAATGACCATGGACTGAAAAACTAAGTTATACAGCTTCTCTGTGATGCAAAGGCCAAGACGCATTTCAGGGATGACATTCCAGATGCCATTTCTTGGGAATAGCAGGCAATAGCAGTAAATATATATATATATATAAAGGAAAAATAAAATTTATGAGCATTAATGTTTCTCAAATATTACATGTTAATAAAAATGGATCAAAAATATACCGTATTCCATATACAGTCCTGATGTCCAAATGACCATGGACTGAAAAACTAAGTTCTACAGCTTTTCTGTGATGCAAAGGCCAAGACGCATTTCAGGGATGACATTCCAGACGCCATTTCTTGGGAACAGCAGGCGATAGCAGTATATATATATATATATATATATAAACGAAAAATAAAATTTATGAGCATTAATGTTTCTCAAATATTACATGTTAATAAAAATGGATCAAAAATATCACGCTACAAAAATACATAGTATGTTTATATTGAATAGATAAGGAGATGGAAGAATGTATAGTTACTAACTACAGTGGCCCCTGATGTTGTTTTATTGATGAACATAGAATCACCATGTTTCCAAGTTTAGAACACCATGCTAGTAAGAGTGAGGGGATATTTTATCCCAATGGTTCATTGATTACAGAGCATCAATACATATCAAGCAAACTGTTGTATCCAACATTCCTAAGGTGCCTTTGGGGCCACTTGTAGATTTTGTAAAAATTTGTCATATTTGGCATCAAGCAGAGAGTGTTTTAAACTTTATGCCTTTGTGCCACAAATTTAATTTGTGTTAGCAACGTGAATATTCAAGGGGAGCCAATCATAAATTATACATAGAATTTCATTTGTGCAAGCAACGTGAATATTCAAGGGGGGCTTAATCATAAACTATACATACTCCTTTGCGTGTCTTTCCTTCCACTTCAAGTTCACTGCTACATTAGCAATACTGAAGCGGTACTTGTCAGTGACAATGCAAATGGGTGGGTGGGTGGGTTACACATAAGGTGTGCCTAAGATTTGAATAGGGGTATGAGAGGGTTTGTGGAGCCCCACCCTCTTTTTCTCTGTAGTTTTGAAAAATTTTCTTAATAAAAGAAAAGAAGATGCATTCCCAATCTCCCCAGAGGATGGGAGACAGCAGGGATATGTCCCTGCTGTCTTACGGACACAAAACTGGGGGTGCAGATAAATCCCTCCTGAAAAGTGAGTACAAGGACCATTTGTTAATGAATCAAATGAAGATAATTATCCTTGGGAATTAAAAAAATTAGAAATATTATTCTGACATTATACCCCTTGTAATAAAATCCCATTAAAAGATTTATACTGGTGAAAGGAGAGACATAAATCTGGAGCACCCTTAAGAAAGAATGGAACCTTCTTAACTCTAAAGTTCTGGGATCTACAGCCCAAAGTTTCAAAGAAACATCTTTGAAAAAGAAACTAGCAGGATGTATAAATACTGACATTCCCAAAATAAAATAAACCAAACCTCCACTCGCCCAACAGAGGGCCACCCATGCCAGGATATAATTCAGGAAACAAGCCTAGATTGTTTGATCACAAATCATTGAGATAAAAAAAAAATTAAATGTCCTTTAGCCTCACTTACATACCATTATCATCAACTCCTTGAAATAAAAACTTATTTTTTTATTAAATACTTGTGTTGCACCTAAAAATCACTGGTTTGGATTTCTCTTTCAAGTTTTCAACAACTCAAATTTCAATAATACAGGAAAGCACTCAAAGAGCCCACATATATCATATATGTATGGATTGCATTTATACATACACAGACACAAACAATTGTCTAGATGCCAATTTGCATACACAATCAAAAAATTCACAATTCACACATATATACCACTGCTCTCAAATGTACATGAGATTAATGCATTTATAAAAAATTATAATGATCTCTGTGTGCGCATAGAGAAAATCACATGACCTTCAAATGGCAAGGATTCTCACACTTGCGCTGACCATTTTGAAGGCTACATAGACTGCTTATTGTTCATGTATGAGTTTTTGTGAGAATGTGGGCAAATTGTCAATACATCCAAATGTTTATTCTTCCTGCTAATGTATGCACAACATCATATATGAAAATAAATGTACACACATTTATTCATGTCTTCGCAGGAAAGAAAGCATATTTGTACAATTGAATTTTGTATCAGGCTATGAGCATTTATTCCCAGAAACGAATAGAAACTTGACATCAAACACTGAAACCAGAACCCAAAAAACAGACAGATGTAAAAATTCATGTAAAACCAAATGCATGTTGAACATTTGTGAAGCAAAAGAAGTAGAAGATTAAACCATTTCCTTATAACTCGCCATTATATAATGATGTTAAATACAACTACACAGATATTTGCAGTTATAACCTAATACATGAAACCTTAAGCCAAACAGACAAAATTTAAGATATTTAATCACAAAACAATCATCTAAGCAAATAAACACAAAGTAGCTACAAAATAAAGATTATTTTTGCCTAAAGGATGTTTAAAACCATATCATTTTGTCTCATGTGTATATGAAGATGTGTATAAAATCCACACACAGAATATACACATCAGTTTGTACCATCTTCTTTATACCAGTACATTTGGTAGACATACAAGAACATGGATAGCGAAATCAGTAAATGGCAAACCCTGAATAAAATCTGATATACCGAAACCGTTGCCCAACATAAAGCTTGGCATACACAAACGCTTCACACAAGCCCATGATGCAATTTGAAATACCCAAATCAATGTCATGCAAACCCAACATAAAATATGTAATACCCAAATTATATTACAACGCCAATACATAATTTTCTAAACCCAAATCGCTGATACACAGTGAATATGTCAAACGTGATGAACTTAAATGGTGAATTCCAGAAAACTTCTACAAAGGAGATACCCTTACTCTTAGGCATTTACGACAAAGCTTACCCACCAAGGTATATTCACCAAGCAACAAATTAACAACCAAATCAACGTACAAAAACTATAAAATAAATTTGATTATCGGATCAAAATCCAGACACCTGCCATAAAATTTGTCCTATTGAAATCAACACACAACACAAAAATAATATGATATCACCAAATCAAATATAGAAACACCAGCCATAAAATTTGTCATACTGAAAAGGCCCTGCATGCCCAACACACACAAATAAAAAGAGGGTACAACTAAATCAATTTTTAAATAACTCCCATAAAATATCATGCCCAGTCAATGTACACACAAAATAAATTTGATACGGTCAAGACAACAAGATTAAAAAGAGAAAAGACAACAAGTGCACATACTCTGGAAATGGCGATAGAGATTATCATTGATAAAGCGAGCTGTCTCCGAACCTCCATGGCCATCATAGACACCAACAAATATGCCAGCCAAGGGTGGGCCTGTTGACTCCACTTGGCACTGATCCTCCACAAGATTATTGGCCTGAGCAACAGCCATTGAGAATTCCCCTGCTACATGCTGCCCAATGTCCTTATACCAAAGCAGGCCCTCCTGCACTTCCTCCATAACATCTGCACTGGTCTGAACATACTTCTCTATGGGCCTCCAACAAGCACTTACTAGATTCATTAGACCACCAAGCATCCCTCATTTCCCCTACAAATGTCTGACCATACAAACTTTTCTAGCCCCTTGATCTGCCAATCTCCAAACCCATCAGGTCATATGGAAACCGAATCGTTCACTTTTGGGGGGTTACAAAGAACAAGAAGAAGATGAGAACCGATAATCAAAATATAATTAAAGACCCAAAATCCCAAAACAATTTTTTATGACGCAAAGAAAAAGGGGAAAAATGGCCAAATGGGTGTGCCTATCCAACCGATCCAGCTACCAAAACTACCTCGTTCAATCTGGTTTTTTTACCACCTAATAATCTGGTTTTTTAATCTGTTTTGATTATCACTGCCCACAACACACATCTTGCTGTACTTGGGCTGGTGTTTGAATGGAATAATGGCACACATGCGTATGTAATGCATCCAATAGAGAGGAGTTCGGGTCCATTCCTGCCAGCTTGAGGCACTATAATCAAGAAAAATATAATACCGGGGGATATGGACTTTTCTCTATAGCTGATAAATGTTGTGTGCGTTTCTTGGTCCTCGGAAACTCTGATTTTCTAGGTTGGGTTGTTTTCACTTCTTAATCTAAGCTCAGGTCAAAGGAATACCTAAGCTTCGCTCTTATGGTAAAGCTATGTCTATAAAGAAATTTCTATTATAGAAATTCATTGTTTTTAAATTAAAATATGCATTATATTTAAGAAATTTTGTGAAGGTATTTTATTATTATTATTATTTATTTTTAATTTCTTAATGTGTTGATGTTTTTTATTTAATCAATTTGAGATAAAAGAATCAAAAGAGTGAATAAGTAAAAAAATATAAAAAGTTATGGAAGAAATATAAAGGAAATGAATTTTTGGTTAATTATTTGTTAGGCTATGAATTTATGTGTTTATATTTTGTGACCTTTTCTATTTTCTTTGTGTCTGTCTATGGCGTTAGTCTTCTTCCTTTTCTCTCGGTCAAACTTTTTGATCTTGTGGATGTCATTAAAATCCTCCATTTCATTTCATGTAATTGATTAAAAATTTAATCATTTTAATTGTAATTATTTTTTAAATTTATCAAATATATATTTTTATAAGTATTGAATTTTCATATAGATAATAAATAATGATATTTATAAATTTTTGTTTTTATTATAATTATATAGAAGATAACTTTTATATTATAATATTTTTATTTTATAAACTTTAAATATTATTTGTATAATTTTTAATTATTTTTTATTTTATTATATTGTAAAATTTATAACAATTGTCTTCTTTATGATCAATCATATTTCTTAAAATTGTCTTCATCATAAATATTATAATATGCCATTTGTAAATCTTCAAAATAATCTCCCTTCATTTTAGGATTTGTGTCACATGAAAATGACTTCTAATTGATTTAGAGTAAACTACAAACATTAAAATGATCCATAACATGTGAAGAAAGAAGCATACCTTATGTAGAATGAAAATGACCATAAGTTGTTTTGGATTGAACCACTAGCATTACATGTGAAAGCAACCATTTTCATTGGAAGCTACTTTTGGACTCTAAATGATGTTGACAAGCAAACTCCATAATTTCATTTTCGAAAGTTTATATATTATAATTTCATCCTAAAATCTGAAATAAACTTATTGGGGGTGTAAGAAGTTGACCTAAGGATTAAACATGGGTATCATCACATGTGATGGCATTTGACTATTATTACTTATATTTATCTATCTTTTTTAAATGTTATTTTTTTTTGTATAGACTAGACTATGAAAATTAATCTAATGGGGTGTAAGAAGTTGTTCTAAGGATTAAACATAAGTTCTCACACATGTGATGGTGTGATGGCATTGACCAATGTCACTTATTCTTATATGTCTTATTTTGTATACTTATTTTTCGGATAGAGTAATGAATATGTGCTTGTATACACATAAAGAAATGCACCCTGAATTGTAAGATTATTAAAATTTAAGAGTACTACATTTTTTAAATAAATTTTATAATTTTTTATTTATGTACATAAATAAGTTTGATTGTTTTATGCAAATAAATAATTGATTGGTATAATTCATGTCTTATAATGTTAAGAGATTGAGAGGAAATAATTTTGTATATTAAATATGAAGCAATCACTTTTTTATCAATAAAAATGGCTTGGCAAGTCGTTTGGTGTATAGAGATATTGTGTGACTAATAATGAAATTCTAAAACAAGAATCAAATATATTGAGATTAAAAAAATGATTGGTAAAAGATTTATTTTATTTAATAATAATCAGGATATTTAGCTTGGTCCAAACCGAATACAAAAAGGTACCCACCTCCCTTAAATCGAGTTTCCACATCAAAGATCCATCAACAGGTCACACACTATTTTTTTCTTAAAAATCTCCCCCTTAGAATGAGAATGGAGAATCATGTCGGAAGCTCTTCCCTTCTTTGTACTTTTTACTTTCTTCCCTTTCACCAATTTCCAACCTTCCTCAAGCCTATCTGCCTCCTTCGGCCATTATGAAGGAACAACACTCAACAACCATAAAGATTTTGCAGCATATGCACAACGTCCCTGTTGTTGAAAACCAACTTCACCTAAAACCTTAGAAGAAGCATCTACAACCTTAGGTATAGTGGGCGCAACCTGAGAAACGAACTTCAAAGGGATGATGTTGAGCTTTGTTGGGGTCTTGGTAGCTAAAGATTGTTGACCCTTAATATCCCCCAAATTTGTTTCTGGTCTTACAAAACCATTATTTTCCAATGTAGCCTTTGTGGGGGTTTTAATCTTTTCCCCTTTCTCTTTCTCCACATTGTACAAATGGGTGGAGAAATCCTTCCACTAGGTGGCCTCTTTATGTACTTTCTTCTGTATGTAGTTACCTGTAATGTGCTTTGTCTGAAATCATCTTCTAGACACCGAAATGAAATGCCTTCAAAATCCACAAGTTGAATCCACACACATGTGGATAATTTTAAAGATAGTTCAACGGAAGGGGCATTTGATAAATCCATCTCGACAAGAATGTGAGCATAAGTGGTCTGGAAAAAATCTTGAGAGCCTTCATCCACCCCCAAAACCCTGCCTAGAGTATTCCTTATGGCCTTAAAACGAGAATCACACCAAAATTGTAAAAGCGGATTTGGAAGACTTACCCAAACAAGGATTTTGTCAAAATATTTTATAGATGGATTAAAAGAAAGATACCAAGGTTTCAGCAACAGAAGGATCTTGTTCTCCCAACTCTAATGTGACTCGCACAATATTTTCTTCTTGTCCTATTCACTATCAAAAACCACCACAAAAAAAAACCACAAGCCCCACAATAGATTTACACTTCCCCGTCAAGAATGGGGCTCCAATTTTCTGAAATCCATTTGTGAAGTTCACCCAAACTGAACCAAAAATCATCAAATCTCCCACTCAAACCCATTTCTCTAAAAAAAAACTTTCCTAGCAATCTCTGCTTCAATCTCTCCATCTAAGCACACCAATGGTGTGTCTTCACTTAGCTCAATCCATACCTCATCTGGTTTTCCTTTTCTATCTTTTCCTTTGACTGCTTCAACATAAGTCTCTTTTCGACCCAATTTAGTTTTCCTCAAAGAAACCCTTTGTGCTTCCACAAAACCATTTGGAATAACCATCCCCGATCCATACATCTCCCCTTTCTCAAAACCTTTGTAACTACTTTCTTGCATCCTTCGCAATAGCGACATCCCCTCTCCATAGTTGCCCTCATCCTTGTGAGGAAGACCAAACCCCGATTTGTCATCATGTCAGGCACATTCATTCATTCATTGTCATACAAAACCCACATTCTTGTGGTTTTTGTCATCACCACACCAACCAATTTGCGGGTGTGAGCCTTCCCCCCTTCCATCATTATAATAGAACAAAATTGTCAGCACTAGTTATCTGGCAGCGGGATACAAAAAAGTTGGGTTGTTCCACAACCCTAGACAGTGAACGATTAGCTTG
Source organism: Thuja plicata (assembly GCA_018584345.1). Lineage (NCBI taxonomy): Eukaryota > Viridiplantae > Streptophyta > Pinopsida > Cupressales > Cupressaceae > Thuja > Thuja plicata. The sequence continues at coordinate 2,464,929 of MU228452.1, forward strand.
GAAACCACCTCCACAATGTAGATCCACACTCCTGGAGCTGACCACACTACCCTTCTAGCAGCCTCAAAACATAGTAGCCCTCGCAGATTGGACATACGCAAGGCCATTTGCCTGGGGCCGAAAAACCCCAAGCCTCGCAACGGTCAGAAGGGCCATCTAGAATGATACCATGTTGAGACAAATTTTAATATGCACTATTGATATGAAAATAAATAATACTATCACTTCTAAGAGGTTCAAGAGATACACTGAAAGGAAATCACAAGTAAAATTTAAATTTATGTTCGTATTACATAATTAGTTGTATAACAACTTAGTTCTTTTGACTATAAATATGAATTTTGATTTCTAGAAAAAATCACTATATCATATAATTAGTTATCCCATTTTTAAAACATAACTAGATTCCTTTGAAGAATTTAAATAAATTTGTTGCTTGAAAAAGATATTATTTGAAAATAACAAAATAAAAAGCTAAGTATCCATGCAACTTGGATGTGCATGGGTTATGGGTAAGGGTACATGGACGATGATGTCATTCAAATTTTCAAACTAAGGGTTTGTGAGTAAGTGAATATAGATATGGCTATATTATATAAAAATGTAGTCACCAAAAAATTGTAGCATGTGGATAGGGATATGGTCTATTTTCCTATACTGGATGGACTTTATTTAGTAACTATGCATCTATTTATTTAAACAAAGAGTTTTTTTATTTTATACAGTTGTGGTGGAACCAATTTCAAATATTTTAATTCAAGTGAAGAAAATATCGATAAAGTAAGGGTTTTGACTTACATCAATGTCCTTGATAGGAAAATGTAACCATGTCTCAAATATCAAAACACTTTTGCATGTATGCCATGTAGGAAATAAGGCAAAGAACAACTGAGAGGGAGGGTTGGGGGTCAATCAGTTATTCTCATACTTATAAACTTCTTCTCCCCTCTAAAACTTTAAACGCTTATTTTTTATTCCAAAATAAACATGCATGCAAATATCAGAAAAACATCCACAACACTTGACACAGATTTTTATCATGGAAACCTTGTTAGGGGAAAAACCATAGTGGGATTGATTACCCACAATAAGAAAATACCTTGTTAGAAGTATAAACATATTATAAATATGGGGAATGCATTTGTATTCAGACACACTTCCCAGAGCTCACTGCTCAAATGTAAATGGGCTACAACCCAAAGAAAAGAAGGTTCACTACCTTACAAGATCACTACAATGATCTGGGAATTTTGTGAACTATAAAGTGACATCTAACACATGTTTGATTCAATTCCAATATAGCACACTACAAATCTTAGTTCAACCCTTTCTCTACCACTTATTGTTGAACAACATGTTCTCCAATTAATCTGTCACTTTCTTCTCGAGCAATCTCGCTCATCTACATGTCTGCTATAACCCTAGATTCTATTTATATCATCAACAGTGACAAATAAACAAGGTTGGCACCACTCCAATTTCAAATTGAAATTCACGTGCCGAAACTCATAATTCAAACCCATCTTTGACTTCCAAAATATAGTCATGATCCTTATCAACCACCTCGTGTTCATTACTTATCCACAAATCATGCCTCGAACTTACACAAAATGATTTACCAACCAAGTCAGCCAAGAACATAATAAAAGTATACCACCGACTGAAAAATCCTCTAATTTAATAATTTCCATCCATGCGGACTACCAACTCATCAGGAACATAATCCAAGAACATTCAAAGTCATCATGAATATCACTAAAACATTTGAACTCGTCCATATTGTTGGATTTACCAGCATCTCTTAAGTTGAACCTCAAGAACATAGTCACTAGCTATTGTAACATATTAAAAATAACTTGCAAACATTGGGATCATGAACCCTTTGAATTGAGGACACCTCAACATGTCCCAAATACACTACTATATGCACAACCAAAAATATCATCTTGAGCATTCTCACCGAACCATTCACTGTGACTCTGTCACTTCATTGTCTGCCACATTGTCTTTCAGTATCAACATCTAACCTCGTAACACATTCAAATATTCATGTCAACCCCTAAAACTTGTCATGGACAAATTATACACCCTCAACATCATCCCATGAGGTTCCCAACTCCTCATCTAATAAAATTGATGCTCACTAGACCTTTGAACACCCTATACCACTGGATAAACTATCAACATATATGTTGGCATCAAACAATAAATCCTTCTGACCAATCATTTTGATATGTTGACATCAATGACAATACATCTAACTTGCCAATAATCTCCCTGTTTTGCATTGAAAGCAACATATGGTGTAGAAAAAATGTAATCAGAAACCAACATAATCTCCATCCTAGAAAGATAATCAACAGTAATATCAGCAATATCCACAATTGTCTTTCAGAGTCTCTCTAACTCATCTTCTCTCTATCTTTGTTCCCCTGGAAGCAAGCTTCCCTTGGTATCTCTGCTCCCCCTAGAAGCAAGCTTCCATTGGTTCCAATTTGATTGCATACCCTTATCTCCATCAGTTTCTCCCCCTTAGATATGCACTCTTCTCCTTAGCTAAATCTCCTTCTCATGTGCAAGTATATCATATTTTTCACATGCTCTCTTCTCCCACTTTGACATCAATGAAAAAGGTACATCTCTGCTCTGATTTGCTCTGATTAATCATGCTTGTCTCTTACTTTTCATGCTTACTACTCCCCCCTGTTAGGAATAACAATCCACCAACACAACTGAGAGGGGGGGTGAATCAATTGTGAGATAGATTATTAAACATTAAACATTATAAACCAAAACTTTAATCCAAATGCTAACACAGTAAATGCAACACCATAACACAATCCTTTGTTTTCGAGGAAACCATGTTAAAGGTAAAACCCCGGTGGGAATTAGCACCCACAAATAGTGTACTAAGAGTATAATATCTCTACTAAAAGATTTAGCCATGTTAGGAGCTTATTAATGCATTAAAATACATAGTCCATGTTAAAGGATAGACCCTCTTAGGAGTCAAGAGTAACAAGAGGCTCACTGCCCAGGCACACTGCCTAAAGAAAGTTAAATCCACCTTCAGGACTTACTATCTGAAATACAAATGTATATGAAATATACAATCCAATGAACTATCTGATAGCAACTATCTTTGCTTGATCAATTCCAATGAAGTCTCTTAATCACATCCTCTGATCTACATCCAGAAGACTTCCCACAAACAAGCTCATAGCTTCCACACTTCGTTGTTTCCACTCTTTCCATAAAAGAAAACAACTTTCTTTTATACTTATTTACAATAAGTAATTAGGTTGGTCAATTAAGACTTCCTCAATGCATAAATAATTACATAACCCCTTGATAAGATACACACGGTACCTATGACAATTAAATATCAATTATAATTCATTAAATATAATCCAATCCGTAATACACGCTCCATCTCTAAAGTCGGCCTCAAATAGGTCTCCTCTAGAACACATGCCACAGCTGACGTCACCAAGAGTCCTACGACCCGAGAATGATAACACACATTCCTCAACATGTCTTTTTCCATTCCTGAAGCTCGCATATCATGAATCCATATTGCATGCAAGTTATCCTCAAAACTCAGAGACTAACTCTGTCATAGTTCACTGACACTATCCAGTACCTAGTCTTCACTAAAACATCTGTAACTTACTCAATCTAATATATTAAGCCACACAGTCTTAGACATAAGATCACAACACATCCCTATACACATCACCATCTTCGTACATTCTGAATCAACCTTATAGTACCCATACACTTATGTCAATCAACTAAGCAACAATAATAACCAGTCAATTATACCTTAATAGAAACATATGTTGACATCAGTGACAAAACGTGAATGCAAAAAACAACATCATAAACCAATTCCAACAATCTCCCCCTTTGGAATTGGTGGCAACATGTGGTAAAATCCATCAACCCAAAAGTACTCTCTCTCAATACAATCCTCTTAATATCCTCAACACATTTCTCCCTAAAATAGTAGGGATTTTCACATTAAATCTCCCCCCCCCTTTGACAACAATGGCAAAGGGTGCCATAACTCTACTTATAACCATCTTTCCTCTGTAAGGTGTAGCTTTTTCAAATCTTCATGCCTGCAACAACCAGGTGCAAAATCACCAAAAATGTGTTCTATATTGTTCATGTGATCACTCCCCCTGAGCAGTAGATCCATACATCAAGTCCAAAAAATGATATAGCTTTGAAAGCCACTAGACTGATGCATTCCTACATCAATTAGTTCTCACAAGGAGGGGCTCTCACCCTAAGCATAGCTCTGAGATACTCAAAGGCATCCTTTGGCAAAGGTTTTGTAAATATATATGTTATTTGTTCCTTTGTGTTGATATACTCCAATCTAATCTCCTTCTCCGCAACCTTGTCTCTTAAGAAATGATACTTAATGGAAATATGTTTAGTCTTTGAATGCATAACTAGATTTTTTAACATATTCACTGTGCTAGTGTTATCACAATGGATAGCCACTGGCTCATCAAAAGTTATCCCAATGTCCTTTAGCATTTGCTTCATCTAACAATCTGTGTGCAATTTATAGCAGCAGCAACATACTCTAATTCAATGGTAGACTAAGCTATATAGTCTTGATTTTTACTTAACCAAGAAACCAATCTTTTCCCAAGAAAGAATGCACCGCCACTTGTACTCTCTCTGTCATCAATATTTACTATCCAATCAACATCAATAAAAGCATGCAAAACAAAATCATCAAATTTTTTATACCATAAGCCATAATCCAGTATTCCTTTCATATATCTAAATATTCTTTTTACAACAACAAGGTGTGTCTCTTTAGGATCTTCTTGATATCTTGCCACAATTCCAACTGCATTAGCAATATCTGGTCTAGTGTGAGTCAGATATTGTAGGCCTCCAATCATAGATTTGTACTTTGTCTGAAAAACACTATGAGATTCATCAGTAGTAGTAATATTGTGACCAATAACCATAGGTGTTCCAACATGTTTACAATCTTCCATTCCAAACTTTTCAACAATTATTTAAGATACTTGGTCTAAGAAATAAAAATACCATCCTTGTTCTGATTGATTTGCAGCCCAAGGAAAAATTTCATCTCACTAATCATTGACATCTCAAACTCATTTTCCATTTCCTTAGAAGTTTTTACTCATTTTATCATTCCCTCCAAAGATGATATCATTTACAAAAACTTCAACTATTAAAATTCCATCTTCACTAGTTCTTAAGTACAAATTATTATCTGCATTACCTTTTCTAAAACCAAGATGAAGTAGATACCTGTCCAATCTAGCATACCATTTTCTAGGTGCTTGTTTCGGTCCATACAAAGTCTTCTTCAACTCCTCATCTTATGTCAGAGGAAATCCATCAAGCTACTCAATATAGACTTCCTCCTCTAGATCTCCATTCAAAAATACAGATTTCACATCCATCTGATATACTTTGAAGTCTTTGTGTGCAACATAAGCAAGAAATAATCTTATAGCCTCAAGCCTAGCAACAGGAGCAAATGTTTCTTCAAACTCTATGCCTTCTTGTTGTGAGTAGTATTTACACACCAATCTTGCCTTATTTCTCACAATAATTCCTTCTTCATTCATCTTGTTTTTGAAAACCCACTTAGTTCCTATAACATTTTTATCTTTGGGTCTAGGAACCAGTTCCCAAGTGTTATTTTTCTTTATTTGTTCCAATTCTTTCTACATATCCTTAGTCCAAGATTCATCTCTACATCTCTCATTAGTATTTTTTGGTTCAAATTGAGAAATCAAACAAATTTCATCTCTTAATCTCGATCTTGTCATCATGTCTTTATCTGCATTGCCAATAATTTGATTTTCGGGATGGTTTTTCTTAACATACCCCAGAGTCTTAGGAATTTTAGTAGGATCATTTGAGTTATCTTAACATCCCTTGATCTCATGATCAATCTCAAAAGGTTCTTCTTGATCTACAGTAACCTCCTTGTTCTCTTTAATCTGGTAACAGTCATATATTCTTTCCTGAATCTAGAACTTTTCATCAATCCTCACATTAGCACTTTCAATCATCTTCCTCAATCTCATCTTTTAACATTTATAGGCTTTTCTCTTAGTGTAATAACCAAGGAAGATTCCTTCATCAATTCTAGCATCAAACTTCCCTATTTCATCATCTATTTTGATATATCATTTACTACCAAATATTCTGAAATATTTCCCAGTAGGAGTATGATTAAACCATAATTCACAAGGAGTCTTACTTGTACCCTCTCTGATCTGAATTCTATTCAAAGTATAAACAATGGTACCAATAGCTTTTCTTCAATGAACATGTGATACATTTCCTTCCAGCAACATGGTTCTTGCTGCATCTAATATTATTATGTTTCTTCGTTCTGTTATCACATTATGTTGTGGTGTCCTAAGAGAAAATGTTTGTATGTATATTCCATGCTCTTTGCAGTAGGTATTGAACAAGTCTAAAGTAAACTCTCCACCTCTAATTAATATTAAACATTTTATCTTTAAACCTGATTCATTCTTAACTTTTGCTTTGAATATCTTGAATTTGTCAAAAGCCTCATATTTTTCTCTCAGATATGTGACCCACATCTATTAGTAATAACCGAGAGGGGGGGTGAATCAGTGGCCTTAAATTAATCCTTAAATCAACTCTTACAACCTCTAATTACTTCTCAAGTTATGTTTGTCCTACAAGATGAATGCCTTGAACAACTTATATCAACTTACTACTTGTTGGATTGCTCTGTTAAACCTTCTTCTTAATGTTTACCGATAAGCAGTTATCCATTTACCGAAATACAGTAAATATGCATAGTATACTGATAAATCCAGAATGAATTATGTAAGATATAAAACAGTAAAGAAATATATCATACACACATATAACACATGGATTTTAACGTGGAAACCCTATTAAGGGAAAAAACCACTGGGACCGGTACCCCAAATTTTCACTCTTCTGAAGTGAGCCCTATTAGGAGCCAACCTTGTTAAAGGTTACAAACACAC
>MU228452.1:2483707-2498853 GCA_018584345.1 Thuja plicata
TTGAATATCATAGCTTCATTGTTAGATTCAATTCTACTACATGTTAGCATTCTGTACTTTATTGATTTCAAGGTTAATTCCTAAATCGGGGTTTGACTAAGGAAAACCCCTCCCCCACAACAAAACAGTCTCCTTTTTCTTGCAGGTATAGGTACAGAACAGTGGATTTGAACCAAGATCTGGATACCCTTTTCGAAAAACTTTCAGGATCTGCGAACAAAGTCACTTTCAGATCTGTGCAGGTCAGGGTCGACATTATTGGGTCAGGGTTGACATTTGTGGGTCAAGGTCGACCTTTTTCATAAGATGACATCAGAACAGAAAATGATTTTTGGGTTTTGTTCATCTCTGCGTTTCAGTTCAGTATCAACTGTCAGTTTTCCCAGAAACAGTCTACAGACCTCAAAAAACAACATTCTTTGATCTGCAATATTTCAAGGTTAGTGCATTTCTCAGATATTTTCAATTATAGTTATATATCATTCCTATACATATAAATTACAGAATTTAAGGTATCTCCTTTGTTATTCTCCTTTCCAAATAGTTGATTCATTTGTGCATTAACCCTTCTCTTGGGTTGATCAACTTGGATCTCCCATTTGTACATTTGGAAATTGAAAAGGAACATCTTATCTTCTCCTTTATCATAATTGCAATACATAATCAATTCAATTCAATCAAGGTTAAAAGAATCAAGTAAAATCTAGGTAATTCAAAGAACAATCTACACATCAACACCTTACGTTTCAAGATAATCAATTCACAAACAATCTATAAATCAAATCAATTATTTCTATACCTTATCTAATACATTTTAGTAACAATCCTATTCCACACGTTATAAGAAGTAATACAACAAAATAAATGCTTGAAAGAAAACCTACTTAGTTACCAATTACTTAAGTAGGAACAACAGTGAAAAACAAATTACAGAAACTAAGTTCAGATCTATCAGGCATGAAACTACTCTTTCTGCTTTGGCTGTAGGAACATACACAGGAATTATTTCCTAGTGGTTGCAGGAATAGACAAGCAACTGAACAACAACTATAATAACTAGAAATAAATAACAAAATGAAAAGGACCACTCACCAAGTGGCCCCCTTGGGTGAGTAGATCTAAGTTCTTCAACACACTATAAACTCAGAATAATCATTGCCTTATTCATATAACAAAAACTTGAATACACACGATACTAGAAGCTATGAAACTAAATTGCTAAAAATAGTTACATCACTCTTAATCTATTATTATCTAATCTCCTAGCTAACCTTTGAAGAGGTTTCAACAACTTATTTAAACTAAAACTTCACAACTAATCAACTAACTAATTATAGACACCCTAAAATGGACATACTTGAGATCTTACATTAAAAACACTAATTTTCATCTATTAATTAATGGTTTTTTAATCATTAATTAATCATCTATTTCTTCTAAATTCATTCCCCAAATCATTTAATCATATCCCAAAAATTAATTTTATTTAATTAATTAACCTTTATTAATTAATCTTCATTAATTAATTAAATTTAATTTTCTAAAGTTTAAATTTAAATATTTAAACTTATTAATTAATTCTTCTAATTAAATTAATTTATTTTCATTCAATAATTCAATTCTAAATCCATAAAGAATTTAATTATCTCACATATTGAATACTTTAATTACAAAAATGAACTCAATATTCAATTAAAATCATTTTTTTAGTTCAAAAAAGAGAACTCTGGATCAAATCTCTAATTGCATGAATTCCTCCACCTACCTCTTCAGTTCAAAAAGGTAACTCCAAATTACCTCTTAAATTCAAGAGGTAACTCATAATCAACTGTTCAGTTAACTAAACTTTATCTCCTCTCTCCAAGTTGAAGAGGTGGAGTTTACTGATGGCTTCTCTAGTTCCCTTTGATCTCCACCATTCATCCTCTAATCTCTGGGATTGATCTCAACCATCCAAATCATTTTCCATATTCTATATAATCAACCCTTCATTAACCATTTGAAGGATCCAGGATTTCAAGCTTTCGTGCACCCTTACTCTGCAGGATTCTTGCTAGAGGCATTCAAAGCATTATTGTGATCAAAATCAATATCATTTCTCGACACTCCCAAGTCATAGACATTGTCTATACCGATACTGATCACCACACACAACATTTCAGAAGGAGTAGAGAGAGGCAATAAAAGATTCAAGCTTTGTTGGTTTGTATTCCTCCTTGATTGCTTGTTATTTTATTGTTCGTGGATTTTTTCTTACTATTTTTGATTGCTTACCCCCATTGCAAATCGGTGCTACTAACCCCCTCGGTAACTCGAGATTGTGGAGCAGGATTGGATCTACACATTTTGGTGAACTCGACGTGAATCAAACAACCTAAGAATCACTTGAAGACGATAAACAAGATTTTTTGGCCTCAGTCGTACGACCACAAATTCTCTTTTTAGTTAATTTCTCGATATCATTGTAATTTTGCAATCGTTGTTATTTTGTCGCAATTGACGAAAATCTGCCGCAGTCGACTAGTTTAATGTCGTAATTGATTTTAGGGTTTCACAATCATTTCTGTCATTTTTTTTAAATTCTCTATTTCTGGTACTATGCCGCAATTGACTGATATGTTTTGCAATCAATAGCATATTGTCTCAACTGAGATTATATTTCCGTAATTGACCGATGTATTTCATGATCGCCAGAATATTGTCGCAACTGAGAGTATTTTGTCGCAATTGACATAACTTTACCGCAACTGACAAAACTTTACTGCAACTGACAAAACTTTACCGCAATTGCCAAAACTTTATCACAATCGATAGGAATCATTCACAATTATTTAAAATTTACTATTTTCTGCTAAAATCTTATTTTTCTTGATTTCTGTGCAGAATCAAAACACCAAGGACAAAGAAAAGTGGGTTGCTGTGAGTATTAAGAGTTTTGAAAGCATTTCTCGATTTCATACATTTTGATTGCAAGGTTTTTGGTACTAACTCATCATTTTAGCTTGTGGCGTGGAAACAGATCTAACAAAACAACCTAACATTCATTCACTTGTGTTTTTAGTGCTTAAAAAGAACATTGCATGCAAACATCTCAAACCTCACTTTTCCAATTTGGTGCTTAAAATTGACATGGTGGTTAAAAATTGAACAAAGGCAAAAAAAATTTCAATTTAGAGCATTAAAATCGAACAAGCAAATCATCATCTACTTTGGGCTTAAAATTGAACACTTGTGCTTGTATGGATGAGTAGCTTAGTTCACACTTGAAATTTTGGTGTTTAATTGATTAACCTTGTGTCTTGAGTTTTTGGTGCACTTGCACAAATCTGTTAGATTAAAAAAACCTTTATACTTTTTTAGAAAGGCTTGTCTGGGGAATGCGCTTCTTCCTCGGAGAACAACCTTAAACCGGTAATCCTTCCGATTGGTATACAAACAAGATGTGAGCTAAAGCTCTGTTTTATATCTAGCCAAGATCGAGTGAGGTGTTTTGATGATAGCTTAGATCGGGTGAATATCCCTAAGTAGTCAGGATGGTCAACTAGGCTCTTAAGTGAGTCACACACATACAAACCGATTGGATAGACTCCACGGACCCTACTACAACCTCATTAAATAGAGACCTACCTATTTCACCTCCGAACAAGTATCTTATTATAGTGCAAGGGGTTGCAAAATTCCCCCCCAAGATCCCCACCATATGTGTTCCAGGATATTATGTTAGTGAAAGAGATCTTCACTAGCACGACAACAATATCTGGCAACGACAAAAATATGGGCGCCTACGTCGTGGACCTTCATGTCCTAGTAGTGTGATGATTGTTGTGTGAGCCAATGGACATCCAAGCATTGAGCCTATAATATTGTATCTTGCAGCCAAATTTGACCTAGATTAATATGTTTGTCCTTGTTTCAAACCCGTGTTAGATTTAGAAAACACTTTGTCTATTGTGCTTGTTATGTGATCAATTTCCAAAAACGCAAAACCAACATCAAAAGTTTTTGTCAAAATGAGTCGAACGTGTTCAAGTCTAGGTTGTCAACAACAAACCTATTCTGCAATCAGAACCCTTGTTCCAGAAAAACACTTTTTATCAGACAAATTCACCAAATTTGAGATCATTTTTTCAAATTATCTCCTTTTGTCGCAATTGCCCACATCTTGCCACAATTGGCGGAGTTTTACCGCAATAAATCCCTTTATTGCCACAATTGATCCTTTTATTTCCGCAATCGGTGATCTTTTACCGCAATTTCCCTTTCATTTTGCCATAGTTGGTGGAAGTTTTCCGCACTTGACCAAGAGATCTGAACATTTGTTTTTTACCTGAAAACCTTGGAAAGATTCCCCATCTTGTGTGAAAGATCAGTGTCCACATCCCAGGAAAAATAAAAAAATATTGTGTGAATCTCTAAACATTAAAGAGCATCCCTCTTTGACAACATGACTATTATTTAAACATTATTGATTCAAAAATTCAGACTAGATTATCTTGATCTCGTTATCTCAAAATTCATCAATCTCTATCAGAGACTTTGTCTCATCTAAGGCAATAGTCAGAATCCATATCTTACATCACCAAAATCTTTGAGATCAAGAGAAGTCAAAATCTGTCCCTAGAATTACCCTTGTCAAACATAACTCAGACTCTCCTAGAAAGGTTATCCTTTTTTGTTTTCTTTATATCACTTATTTTAGTAAAAAAAAACCTAGATAACATTATGTATCTCACACTCTATGGAGGACCTTACACTAGGTCGAAGGATAGAACACAACCCGATGAGTCCTATATTAACCAATTTCCCCTGTGGGAAAAAGAGCCAGAGGATGACCCTTTCAGAAACACTAGTCCTGCTCTTTACATTAAAAATCCCCATAGACCAACAATGTTCCAAGATGTCACAAAGAAGGAGCTCAAAGACATAGATCAAGACACCTATTCCACACAAGTAGTCGATGTTGTGGTAGAGAGAAACCCTGAAAGATTCCTAGCCATGTTAATTAAGAAGGGATTCAAACTCCCCACTGAATTTAATGTGTCAACAATATGGCTTGAGAACCCTCTAGCAGGTCAAAGCACAACTCGACCCTCTCAAACGGAACTTGTGATATCCCAAATTTTTCCATCATCAATGACAATGACATCATCACAGATTGTGTCAAACCAAACTAGCTCTACAAATCAAGCTAGAACATCATCCACACAAAGCATGACATGCTCCCAGCTAAGTGCACCCTTGGTCACTAGTGTATCTCAAGCATCGACCTCGTGGCCTTTTACATCAAGCACTCATGTTGTGTCATCAATTCTGCAAACAAGCAACAATTCATTTGCGACTGTTCACACACTGCAATCTATCCCTGCTAGCTTTGGGCTCAATACCTTGCTCCCACAGGGATCAATCTCTGCAGGTCTGACATTCAGTCAATGTCCACCCAAGGCTACACCTTTGTTTCTACAGGGATCCCAACAAAAACAACAACCCCAACAATGACAACAACAACATCAATCTTGGACGAATCAAATGCCACAGTATCATAATCACACACTGGGGAACCAATATCAAGTCCCAAGGACTACATCATATGTCCCAACACAAGGAACACAAAGGTGAAGCATTATACCTAATGCGACATAGAGATTCAATGCCGCAAATGTTCCTCAATATTAGACAGACATGTTGATACAACAAGTGCAAAGTCTACAAACCCAAATGATGGACATGAAAAACCAGGGGAAACCAAGTCCTACACAACAGAGGCTTTGTATCTATACCCATTTGATCACTCATTACACATGTCTTTGTTTCCCACTCACTTCTCAGTACCCAAATTTGACAAATGCAGAGGCAGTACCAACACTGTAGAGCATATCAGAGAGTTCTTTGCTAGTTGCATTGAGGTGGCACATGATGAAACATACCTAACGCGACTTTTTCCATAGAGTCTAGCTGGACCAACAATGGAATGGTTCTCAACCTACCCCATGACATTCAATCTTGGGGAGAATTGGCCAAAAAGTTCATTTCTCATTTCCATCATAACATCGAATGCAAGGTCAGCATCAAGGACCTTTGCGACATTAAGCAAAGAGATAGATAATCCTTTATTAAATTCCTACAAAGGTGGAGGAACACTGCAAATAGAATAATGTATGACATGCCTAAAAAAGACCTCATAGTCATATTTATTGACAATCTGATCCTAGATATGTCATTCACCATAGAATTGCAGCTCGCTCCAAACTTCAAGCAACTCATTGAATGAGGAGTTCACTGTGAGCAAAACCTGGTCAAGAGAGGTATCCTTGCATACCCCACCCAAACAAACATGAAAAAAAATGTAATGGATAAAGCCAAATGGTGGAGCAAGAACAAGAATGTCACTAATGACAGTATAATTGACGTAAAAACAAACAACTATGCTCAACCCAAGGTTTCACTACAAGGAGCACCTATGACAAATCAGAAACCCATGGTGAACACTCAACAAGTGAACAGTCAAAATTAAACACCCACTGTGCAAGAAACAACTGTGTCCAATAATCAACCCAACACACAACACCCACAAAGGTTTCCATTTCCTAAATGAGACTACACACCATTAGGGGAGTCGATAGAGCTAGCCTTGAAAAAGTTGATTCAAACCAGTACTATAACTCTGCTCAAAATCAAAGAATACGAACATGGTGCTGTGAAACCCAAGTGGTGGAATGGTAACAACTTTTGTGAATATCATTGGGTAAAAGGACACAAGACACCCAAACTGCTACCGATTGAAGAATTCTATACAATATTTGATCAACACAGGGGTTATCGATGTCACAAATGCCCAATCCAAGGGTACAACTGATCACACAATCTTCAATGATACATTCCATGATCATACCAAAGGAAAATCCTCAGGGTTTGGTGGACAGTATAAACTAGTGAACTACACCTATGCTAACACTGATAACACTATCAATTGCATTAATCCTTCAAATAGTTGTGTGGCTACAATTACCATGAGAGATCCAAATGCCAAACACGCTATCACCACGCGTTGTTCCAAAGTTATCTTATAAGGAGTGCCTTCCACTTCAGCTACACCAGCTAATCCTTCAACAACCTCTGATCCACAAACTAGTCTAGAAGATCAAATAAAGCACACACTTACCCAGATATTTATGTTTGACCTCTTGTGCATTTTCACACAGCATAAGCAAGCTCTAGATCAAGCCCTTCAAAATGCAGTTGTCCCACTGGTCATAACTCCAGAGAACTTCCAAACCATGGTAATTTACATCGCTGCCAACAAGCACACTACCTTTACAGGCCATGACATGTTTCTACACAAACCTCTGCATAATGATCCTCTACATATGCTTATCCAAGTTCACAAACACACAATCTAAAGAGTCCTCATTGATGGTGGAGTCGGGTTAAACACATGTACTTTGAAAGTAGTAAAAACCTTGGGGTAATCCAAATCCAGCATCGATGTCACAAGGAGAATAAATATCAGGGCATATGACAAGGAGGAAAGATCATCAAAAGGTATCCTCATGCTACCAGTCAGGATATGCCTAGTTATAAAGAACACCCCATTTCAAATCCTAGACCTAGATTTGGGATACAACATGTTACTAGGAAGGTCGTGGATCCATGAGATGCAAGATTTAACCTCAAATTATCACCAGTGCATTAATTTCCCATACTAAGGGGCATAGATAATCATTGAAGGAGATCCAAACCTGTTTCAATACTGCAACACCATTAGAAGCAGTACAAATGATCAAGTGCCTTCAAATCAAGAGGCAAACATTCCTTCTACCTTTGATTCTATTCCTGAAGACATAACAAGAAAGGCAGGGAAGATATCAATTACAAACAAAGGATGTGGCGAGTATATCTATGAGGAACATTTTACCATCACTAACATGCCTCAAAGTCCTAGATCATATGGCATGCCTCAACCAATGACAACACCTAAAACTCTGGAACCAGTTATATTCAGATGCCCACCAACCACATTTGTCAAATGGGGGGACATAGCTAAAGAGAACCCTTTCAATCCTGATATAAACACTTGGTTGTATCAAGACTCACAAGAAACACCTCAAGACCAAATACCCTTGTCAAAATATGGAGCTGGCTTCACTATGCTGCATAAATTTGGATATGATGTTATGACTGGTCTGGGGGCAAGACAACAAGGCTTAATGGAACTGTATTTACCACCAACCTAGAGAAACAATAGAGGGTTAGGCTATGGAAAAAACATAACTAGTACTACCATCCGAGACATACCCATAGACCAAGAGAAAATTGTAGAATTACACTAGGGAAAAAATCTGGAACATGCCTTAATCAGCAATATACTCCAGCGGTTATTGCCATCGGAAGTGGAAACCTCTTATTCCCAATTGAACCTTACTCAAACTATTCAAGATGACAAGTAAAGGGAGACATATAACAATTATTCTAGCGTGACCAATTCCCACAAGTACAAGTGGAGATCCCTCCATAATTACGAACCAATGATCCCAGACTATACCCCTCAGTCTGTTAGTATTATACACCTTGGAGATATGTTTGACCAAATGACAATAGAAGACCAACCATATATCGATAATAATTCCTTAAGTGGTGCATCCACATCACATTCCTAGTTCATCAAAACTATCACCACAGTTCTGTTTTCCCAAGCAGAGTCATCCCCCCACGAGGACCTTTGTTTAGTACACCCTGAATTGATAGAATGGGTTCAACAAGGACAACCTGACATAGATCTTTTTGTGAATGATGAAGTCATTGAAAAATTCATGGGACTCCAAGAAGGCATGCCATTAGGGGACCACAAAGCAATTTTCTCTATTGACCTTGACAGAGCAACCTATTTTGGGGAGAAAGCTCCTCTTTCCAGTCAAAAAAGCAAAATAAAAAGAAAAAAAAGCACAGTCACTAAGTGAAAACTGCAAGGTGATTTCTGATAATAAAAATGAGAAAAAAATAATAAAAGACGTATCTTCTGGTGAAAAACTCTCTGAAGTAATAGAGAATGAAAAGATGGAACTCCTCCCCTTAACATAGGAAAAGTCACCGTTACTAGCTGAGGAAACATAAGAAGTCAACATAGGTGATGAAAAGAACCCCAAACATATCTATTTGGAAAAATCACTTACATCAGAGGAAAGAGAATGATTCATTAGCTTCTTCAAGGAAAGACAAATCAACTTTGCATGGTCCTACTCAGACATACCAGGTCTAGATCCAGAGTAAGTGTTACATCATCTACCATTGTTACTAAATGCAAAACCTGTCAAGCAAAAAATGACAAAGATGCATTCGCATATCACTTTACTTGTCAAAGCAGAGTTGAAGAAAATCCTAGATGCAGGCTTCATATGACCAATTCTATATGCAGATTGGATATCCAATCTGGTGCCAGTAACCAAACACAATGGTCAGATATGTATATGCACAGATTTGAACAAAGCTTGTCCCAAGGATGACTTTCCTCTACCAAACATTTAGATGATAGTTGACCTAACAACAGGGCACAAAATGTTATCACTCATGGATGGATTCTCTGGATATAACCAAATCAGGATTGCACCAAAGGACCAACACAAGACAACATTCACATGTGCCTAGGGCACTTATTGCTGGAACGTAATGTCATTTGGTCTTAAAAATGCGGGAGCAACTTATCAAAGGGCAATGACCATGATCTTCCACGATCTAATTCATAAAACAATGGAAGACTATGTTGATGACATACTAGCTAAATCAATGCTCAAGGAATCTCACCTACAAGTTTTGGGACCAATATTTGATCGAATGCATGAGTACAAGGTCAAACTAAATCCAAAAAGTGTGCATTCGGGGTTATTGTTGGAAAGCTTCTGGAATTCATTGTAATAGAGGCATCGAAGTAGACCCAGAAAAGGTCAAGGCTATCCTTGACATTCCACCACCAACCAATATAAGGCAACTAAGGGGTCTACAAGGTAAAGTTCAATCTATCAGGTGATTCATCGCCCGACTAGCAGACAAGTGTCACCCATTCCAGCACCTACTGCATAAAGATGTGACCTTTATATGGACAGAACAATGCGAGCAAGCATTTCAAACCTTCAAGGATTAAATATTGAAGTCTCCTATATTGGTGCCACCCATTCAAGGTAGGCCACTAATTTTATACATCTCAGCAACAGAGTCAGCACTAGGAGTTCTCTTGGCACAACACAATGATCAAGGCAAGGAAAGATCCATTTACTACCTCAACAAAACTTTGGTGGGCTACGAGATAAATTACTCAACAATTGAAAAATCTTGTCTCGCTATTGTCTTTGGTTCCCAGAAGTTAAAACATTACATCTTGAGTCATCAAACAAAACTAATAGCACACATTGATCCACTAAAGTATTTGTTGAGTAAACCAGCACTAACAGGATGGCTTGCCAAATGGGTGATGGTCTTAAGTGAATTTGACTTAGAGTACATGGACATAAAGGCTATCAAAGGGTAAGTAATTGCAGACCAACTGGCAAAGGCACCCACACAAGATCATCAACCTATAGTATCCAAATTTCCAGATGAGTCCATTCTCACAACACAACCAACAATAGAGGTTTGGAAACTATTCTTTGATGGGTCATACAAAAACCACGGTGTAGGATAAGGGATAATACTCATTTCTCCAAATAATGATGCAATTCCTAAGTCTTTCCGACTCAACTTCCCATGCACAAATAACATAGTCGAGTATGAAGCACTGGTCATCGGATTGAAGACAACTATACAATGGAGGATAAAGAACCTAAAAGTCTATGGTGATTCCCAATTGGTCATTAGCCAAGTAAAAAATGACTACAACACAAAAGATGATAAATTGATCCCATATAGACAGCTGATGGACAAGCTACGGGCTTATTTTCATTTCATTGTATTTGAGAAGGTACCAAGAGTTAAAAACAAAGCAGTAGATGCGATGGCTACTATAGCATCCTTGATCGACATGTCAGGCAATGAGATGAGATTCCAATTTCTAGTAGAGCAATTAATGATACCAACATATCAAGCACCAATCACAGAGTTAGCATGCATCCTTGTTGGTCCCGAGTCCCCCTAGTACCATGGTGTATACAATTACCTCCAAAATAGTATCCTACCACCCGACTTGTCTAGGAACCAAAAAAAGTCCCTCATGTGCCAAGCCTCTAGGTACACCCTTCTCACTAGTACTCTATATAGAAGAAGTCTAGATGGAATGCTTTTATGACATCTCACTTCCATGAAATCCTAGAGAGCCTTGTACAATGTACATGAGGGAATTTGTGGGGCCCACACAGGTGACAATAGTTTGGAAAAGAAGATCATCATAATGGGATACTACTGGCCCACAATAGAGATAGATGCCAACAAATATGTGCAAAGGTTCCAACAATGTCAGATTCATGGAGATCTCATCCATGCACCGGCCCAAGAACTCAATCCCATCACTTCACCATGGTCATTTTCTAAATGGGGATTTGACTTAGTGGGTAAGATTACACCAACCTCTTCTAACGGTCACAAGTACATCATTGTAGCAATGGAGTAATTCATGAAATGGGTGGAAGCCATTCCTCTCACATACATCACTGGTAAGCAAATCTCTATGTTCATATTAAACAACATCATCTGTCGTTATGGAATCCCTCAAACCATACTCACAGATCACGATACACCTTTTCAAAATCAAGATGTTGAAGATCTTTGCAAATAGTTCCACATAAAATGAGGGTTCTCCTCGTTCTACTATCCCCAAGGGAATGGTCAAGTTGAAGCCACAAATAAAACTATTCTGAAGATCTTAAAGAAAACAAACAATGAATCAGGGCGAGACTGGCATTTACAGCTCCGTCCCGCACTATAGGCATACAGAGCTAGTATGATAACCCCCACAGGAGAAACTCCATTCTCACTAGTATATAGATCAGAGGCGGTCCTAACCCTAGAAATTGAATCTCATATGTGAGAATCTCATCAAAGAACATCATTTCAGATGAAGACTATAGAGTAGCAAGACTCAATGAACTAGAACTGTTGGATGAGAGAAGACAAAATGCACTCAATTACTTACAAGGATATCATAATCACCTTAGAAGAAACTATCACAAGAAGGTCATACCATGAACCTTTGAGGTAGGAGACCTCATCCTTATGGAGAATCAAAAGAACCAAGCAGAAAGGGTAAAACCAGGAAAGTTTGAGCCTAACTGGATAGGACCCTATGTCATTGTCACATCTTGCAATAGTGAGGCATATCAACTAGCGACTCAAGAAGGAGATCAGTTCCCAATTTATATCAACAACATACATCTCAAGAGGTTCTATGCCTGAGGTCTCAAAGTCAAAGGCACACAACTAAATATCTAGAAAATACAAAAAAAACAAAAGGTTACCTTGGTGAAAACCTAGAAAACAGGCGCCTTGGCGACAACAAAAATTTTTTTAAAAAAAGAGAAAAGTAAAGAGAAACCAAATCACTCTCTTAGTGAAAACTTGGCAAACATGCACTATTGGGAAGGTACCTTGGTGAAACCTTGGTAAACAGGCACCAAGTGTTCAAATCCCGCTTTGCCATCAATGAACTCCAAAAGATCAAAGCTTGTACTCCCTGCATGCAAGATTGACTACCCAAGCAATTTTTAGATGCACAATCCCCTTTGAGCATCACGCTTATCCATGGTTTGTACTGGTCCACCAGACTAGGGGGAAATTCTAAAAGTCCTAAAAAATCCCTAAAAATCTTAAAAGGTCATCAAAAAATCCTAAAAAGAGAAAAATGTCCTGGAAAAATCAAACAATCAATCAAAGGTCAAAATCATGAGCTTCGCCAATCAACAATGTACTCATATGACTCATCTTTATCAGCGAATCCAATCTTTATTCAAATCAAATCAATCTTCAAATAAAAAACATTAATTGTCTTATAGAGTGACGAATACGCTCAAAACCAGACAGATCAGTCGTATATGAGTCATCCATCCCTGAAACTAGACACAATTAAGCAAATCAAGGAACATTAAACTGTTGACTAGGTCTTGTCGTCTGTTGTCAGTTTATCTTTTGCGGTTATGTTCTTACACTACTCATGGACACCACTAAGTGATGAGAGTAGCTATGTGCATCATGATCTTGTTTTCCTTGATTATTGTTTATGGAATGTTTCAATTCAATTTTGGGGCAATGATGATTTAGGATAAATGCAGTAGGCGCTGTCACACATCTGGTAGCCACACAGTTCCACAATTTGAGATTAACCTTAGAAAAGAGTTGGACACTCTTTTTTTGTTATCTTCTTGTTTCTACCAATCAAATCATAGCAGTATCTAGATGGTCTGATCTGGGTGCATTGGATTTTCTTACTTGGTTTTGTATTTTAGATTTATTTAGAGATCATAGCAGTATCCAAATGGTCAATATCTAGGTGTATTTGGTTCTCTTTATTTTCAAAATTAGAGATCGTAGCAATATCTGGATGGTCAATATCTGGGTGCATTTGGTTCTCTTTCTTTTCAAAATCAGAGATCATAGCGGCATCCAGATGCTCAATATTTGGGTTCATTTGGTTCTCTTTCTTTTCAATTTCTCTACTCCTCATTATCAGAGATCATAGCAGTATCCAAATGAGCAATATATGGGTACATTGGATGCTCTTCCTTTTTCATAATAAGGTGCAATGATGAACAAAATTGGAAAACTCAGCACCAACTTGGGTCCACCATCCTATCTAGCAGTCCAATCTATCAATCAATTCCAGAGATAACTTCCCACTAACTTTCTTCTAACTAACACATGCATTTACTCAAATATTTTGTGCATAGTAGATTGCATTCATTTATTTGCATAAAAAAAATAAAAAGAAAATAAATCATGTGCATACATAGTGATCAATAATAAAAT
Source organism: Thuja plicata (assembly GCA_018584345.1). NCBI lineage: Eukaryota > Viridiplantae > Streptophyta > Pinopsida > Cupressales > Cupressaceae > Thuja > Thuja plicata. The sequence continues at coordinate 2,497,646 of MU228452.1, forward strand.
GCATCCATTAAACCTCATCATATAAAGTGCATTCATAAAACAACATCATGAATACATATGTCAGTATCATAGGAAAGTAAATCATACATTTAAGAGTCTGCATAATACAATCGCATAACATGCATTTCATCATAAAGCATCATCATATGGAACCATACATATAGAAATTAAAACTGCACATCATATATAATTACAAGGTTGCATCTCATATATAGATCTCAATATTTAAGTACAAATGAACGATCACAAGTCTGACAAAAGAAGGTGATCAACATAAATTTCTATAAATATTAGTATGTCAGGGATACAAATCATCAGTACAACATTAGAATATATCAGTATATCATCACTACAAAAATGGTACATCAAAATACACAATGGATCCGGATAGAGTATCAATAAGACCTACCCACACCCTCGCCGCCAAGTGGATAGGGGGGTGGCATATCAGGTACAGTCCTCTGCTATGGAGCAAGAGCTCCAACACCACTACTTTGAGACCTTTGTGGTCTACTAGATCTCTGGGAAGAAGTATAACTGGACACCCATTGTGGGGAAGGAATAACCTCCTTATAGTGTCGGCGCCAGTAGTCTAACTCTCTTTGTGCCTCACGCCCGAATCTCCAAAATCTGTCAAGAACATCCTGATGGGATGCATCTTGTACACCATCAATGAAGGCTTTGATCTCTGTGTGAGCCTATCTCTCCCTTTCCTCTATAGCAGTAACCTTGGCCTCTGCATCAGTAACCTGACTCTTCACAGTAGCGACCCTGCTCTCCAAGGAAGTAGCCCATGTCTCTGAAGCTATCAGTCTAGCCCGCAGATCACCTATCTCCTGAGCCATCCTCTCCACCTCTAATGAATCATCATCAATCCCCCCCATAGCCACATCCAATTCACCCTCCTCTCCCCTCCCACTCAATCCCTCCTCCCTAGTGCCCTGCACTACCCAAGATTCCTCCTCGCTACTCTCACTCCCGCTAGTACTGTTGCTACCAGTGGAAGAGCTAGACCCTACCTCCTCAATATCCACCTCCTTAGTCTCTAACTCCACCATATCCTCTCCTACTCTCGTCTCACCCCTCTCCTCAGCCCTCTCTTCCAAGACAACTCTTGTACGCTATCGCACTCTCCTAACTAGCTGAGGTGCTAAATCCTCCTCTATCCCCTCCTCCTACTCCTCCTCCTCTAGTACATCACTCCAACC
>MU228452.1:2513764-2546545 GCA_018584345.1 Thuja plicata
AGATTACCAGAAGGTTGACTCATGATAGTAGCATCGGTCTTACCTAAATCCTATTGACAGTCTAAGAAGGAGGCTGATTCAAGGATGGTAGTAAGATTAGCATAAAGCCTATTGACAGTCATGAGACCGATTCAAGGATGGTAGCGTAGATGTAAGATACTTAGTGACAACCTATGTATAAAAATCCTCTAAAAAGGTCACACTTAATAGTGTGTTTGTAACCTTTAACAGGGTTGGCTCCTAACAGGGCTCACTTCAGAAGAGTAAAAATTTGGGGTATCGGTCCCAATGGTTTTTCCCTTAACAGGGTTTCCACATTAAAATCCTCGTGTTATGTGTGTATGGTTTATTACTTTATTGTTTTACATTTCACATATGCATTTATGGATTGACTGGTATACTCTGCATATTTACTGAGTATCGGTAAATAAGTTTTACTGTTTATCGGTTATCAAGGAGAAGAAGAACAGACAAGGTAAACTGACAAACAATTATTTGTTTCAAGTATTTCAAAGGCATACTTTTTGTAGGGACTTAATAATTGGAGAAGTATTGATTGGTGGATTAAAGTTTAAATTGGATAAATTTTTGAGGCCACTAATTCACCCCCCCTCTTAGTTATTACTAACAAAAATTATGCAAATAAAACTCACATAACAAGTTCTTTATGGCTGTAGGAGAGGAATTTTATACCTCATATAATTCTTCATCTATTTCCAGAGAAGGATTTAACCCTTGGACAATCCTCATCAGTCTGAAATTCAAGTACTATTCTTTAAATATATGTTATAAACTCGGGGTAGTGATATGCATTGCAAAATATGAGGAATCATTGTTGTGATTGTAGTTATCATATCCTTCAGCTTAGTGATCTCATCATCATTATTCTAAATTTCAATCCTTTGATTATCAATTACCCTTTGTAGGTTAGCTTTCTCTAATTCTCACTGACTTTGTTTTAATAACATTTCTTTATACATGCTTAAGCTTGCAACAAGTGGAGTAGAAATGTTAGGAGGGGAATTTGGTTCTTCCTCTTCTTATTGTGGGTGCTCCATGGGTATGTCTACCAGACCCCTTGTCCAAACTATGATGACAGTCTCAGCCATCGATTTTGTTATAGAAACCAAGTTAGTAAGCCCTTCCAAATCCTTGTCTTGTTGTGGTTGATCCTCTTCCATGAAAAAATCCAGCTCTTCTCGTGGAAAATCTTCTCCTATTAGCTCTTCAAGTATCTCATCCTCTCCTTGATAGGCATTTAAATCATAACCCCCTTCTATAGACTCGAATGATTCAACATTAATAGAAGCACTACCTTTTTCTGTGTGTGTTGTCTTCTGAGGTTTCTCTCTCAACCTATGACTTCTTCCAATAGGCATCTCCTTACTAACCTCAGAGGAATTTACTTTGCCATATTTTCTTGGAGATTTCTTTACATCTACAAAGATTTTAGGAGGGTCTTTTGTAACACTCCTTTTTATTTTAGAACTATGAGAGACCTTTGTGGTACCTTACTTCTCTATCATTTCCTCCTCTAGTTAAACCTCCTTCTCCTTCCCCTTATTTTTCCTTGCTACAAACCTAGTCCATACATAATTTTGTGATGAGCTCTCAAACTTAGGCCTTGGTGGGTTGTGTTCTATATTAATGGATGAGGTTTGTGATGTATGAGGTTCAACTACAGGAGGTGCTTTAGGATGCACTCTTGAGGATGAGGGCTCTTCCCTAAATTTAAAAGTTTTGTCAGGTGTACTAACGCTATGAGTTAATGGTTGTCCGCTAGGACCTTCATTCCTTAATGTGAACCTCTTAACAATTAAAAACTCTTGCGAAGACATATTGGAAGCTTCAATCAATGACCTTTCTACCAAAATATTAATCAAAAAGTGGTTTGATACAGAGTTAAGCTTACCTTTTTGAACTTCACTTGTACTGTGCAGGAGTAGACTGTATAAAACATTGGGAACATTCATCCTTCAACCATGGCGTACATGACTTAGCAACTTAAAGTGAAGAGATGAAGATATGACTGCCCACCTTCTTCACATGTTAGATATTTCATTATATATGCAATCCTCTGTATATAAATAGGTGGTAGTGATAATCTCCTTGTGCCTCGTTTATCCACCTCTATAGCAGGTCATCTAGATGAGTGAATTCAACATGAGTTATTATCGCATCCATTGATTCTGGAAAATTTTCTCTTGTCATTATCAAGCTAGTCACTTTTGATATTCACTCTTTTGTGGCCTTTACTCTTAACCCTTTCATGTTAGCTACATTATTTTTGAGTGTTTGGGAAAATTCTAGGGCAATGTCATCATTATAGTGTGTAAGCTTAAGGAAATAATCCAGCTAATCGCAATTCTTGAATGCATGTTGGCACTCTCAATCCTAAAGAATAATAGTGTGAATAGTGGGTTCATGGTGGACATGAGGTCCCCTTATGATGAAACTCAATTTCTACTTCAAAAAATTTCAAAAATTCTTCACAAATGGTTCACAAATAATTGCAAGACACAAGAACTCTAAAAACGTCAATCCTTCAAACAACCAGGGCTTAACCAAATTTAGCTTGATAAGTAGGAGATATTTTTCCACAGCAAGTCAAATTGTGATATTGCTATCAGGATTCAACTGTGTAGTTTTTGAGTCAAACTCATTGACCCATAATTCATGAGTAGTGGTTCACATGAACCCATCTCTCATGAGAATGAATGGAACACTTAGCATCACCTAGATCCAATGAGTGCTAAGTGTTCCATTCATTCTCATGAGAGATGGGTTCATGTGAACCACTACTCATGAATTATGGGTCAATGAGTTTGACTCAAAAACTACACATTTGAATCCTGATAGCAATATCACAAATTTAGCTTCCTTATCACTCAACTATTTTTCACTTTCTCCTTTTACAAATACCCTGCTACCTTCTTTCAACCCCCAAAACTAGGTTGTAACGCTTGAAATTGACACTATATTAAAAAATAGCGGTTGAGATAATAAAGACATTGGCCGTAGGAGGTATTATGAGGGGTACATAAGAATGAGTACTAAAAATATATTATTTTCTCCAACCATCCCATCAATTGTCACTCATATACCCTTTCCCTCTAATAATCTTAACACAATATGGGTGCTGATGTAATGCGATCTAAGTAGACATGACACACAAGGTGACACACAATCATATACCCCTCCCCTCAACCTTAACTAAATAATAGGTTCGCCTATTGAGGAAGGTATAACTTAGGATAATTTCTAACAACCCTATGACATATCAATATAAATGGAATTGAAGTTAAATAGATGCACTTTGAGTAGAATAAATGCTCAACATACCTTTTGCATACATGTCACCCGTGTCATCAATTAATGAGTTGCACAATCACTTGAAATAATAAATGGAAGTGGAGTTTGGAAATGCGTGATGAAGTTATGATGACGTGGGAGAAAAAGAGAGTGGTACGGGAGAGGTGAATTTATTATAAATAAAAATTACTTCCACATAATGTGGAAATATTTATTATGACATCATGAACAAGTAATCCTACGAAGAAGAGGGTTGGACATTAAGTCATACTTCTTCGGCTGCAGGAAACTTAGATGACTGGTCCTCCTTGAATTGTTGCACGAATTCTGTGCTTCTAGTTGGCTAGTGATACAACTTTAAACAATGGCCATTAACAAGCAATTTGAATCTCACGAGATCAAATATACTGCTCAATAATTTCATAAGGTCCCAACCAGTATATTTGGAATTTACTTCGAGTATCTTTATATCTGGAATTATAGAGAACAACCCAATAGCCAGGTTGAAATTTATTTTCCTTGATATATTTGTCATGCCAATTCTTCCTCTGATTCTCTATAATATCGATGTGTTGTAGGGCTGACTTTCTTTGCTCATCCAAAGCATTTAGTTGCATGATTCTATCCTTTTGAGTAGTGGTGAGATCTATCCCAAGTGTAAATTTGTTCTAAGTATTTTATGCTCAAATTTGATAGGCATAACAATTGTTTTTCCATACAACAGCTCAAATGGTGTAAAGTTTGTGGTAATTTTCCATGTAGTTCGGTAGACCCATATTGCTTATTGTTACATGTGTGCCCAATCCCTTTTATGTAGAGAAACTATCTTAGTAAGGATAGATTCAATCTCCTTGTTGGTGATTTATTCTTGTCCATTGGCCCGAGGATGGTAGGGTGTGGATTTCTTATGCCTAATGTTATATTCATTAACCAAGGTTGTAATCAATGTTGAAGTAAACTGAGCTCCTTGGTGAGTAAATATCTCTCTTGGAACTCCATACCTAGTGAAAATATCCTCATATATGAATTCAACAACCTTGTTATCCCTTGCATTCTCTATTGGTCTAGCTTCAACCTATTTAGTAACATAATATGTACATACAAGAATATATGACTTTCCGTTTGAGCATGCTTCAATGGGTCCTACAAAGTCTAGGCCCCATTTTTCAAATAGAGTCACAACCACTTGATTAAATAAAGACATTTCATTTGATCTAGTTGATATACCCACCCTCTGACACCTATCATACTTTTTAGTATATTTTGTTGCATCATTATGTAAAATTCGTTAGTAGTATCCTATATTGATAATTTTCATTGTTGTTTGCTTGGCTACAAAGTGACCACCACATGGTTCATCATGAAAATAATGCAAAATATCATAGGTTTCATCCTCATGCACACATTTTTTCATGATCTGGTCTGGTCTCGTATAGAACATACAATAAAATATCTAGGAGAAGTTGAAGCTCTTCTCCACAAGTAACCTTCTTTCCTTTGGTGAAAAGTGAGGAGGAGTACTGCCAACAACTAATTAATTATCTATATCAAAATACCAAGGGATGTGAGTAGTTATGGGAAAACAAGTTCTCATATAGAAAGGAATCATCAATAGCTACATGATCATCCTTTACTTGCAGGTGAGATATAAAATTAGCCACTACATTAGCTTTCCCAGGCTTGTCAACAATGGCTATATCAAACTCTTGCATTAAAAACAACCACCTTGCTAGCCTTCCTACAATAGAATGTTTGTTTATGATATACTTAATAGCTGCATGAAATGTGTGTACATAGATTTTGTACCCAATTATGTAATGCATGAAGTTGTTAAGAGCATAGATGGTTGCCAACATCTCCTTTTTAGTGATAATATAATTCAATTCAGCTCCCTGGAGATTCTTGCTAATATAGTATATGATATTTTCATTTGATCCTTCTTTTTGTCCTAGAACTGCTCCTATGTCATAATCAAAAGCATTAGTGTGAATATGGAATGGAAATGACCAATTTGGTCCCTTTAACACAGGTGCTTGAGTCAGAGTTGTTTTAAGGTTGTCAAAATCTTTGTTATAGTTTGACGTCAATTCAAATTCAACTTATTTATTCAAAAGATTAGATAAAGGTGCTGCAATCTGACTGAAATCTTTAGCAAACATCCTGTAGTAGCTTGTATGACCCAAGAAACTTCTGAATTCCTTCTGTTTAGAAGGGACACCAAGGTTATAAATCACCTCAATTTTAGATGGATCCACTTGAATTCCTGATACCGAGATATAATGGTCTAGGACCACACCTTCTTGCGTCATCACGAAGCAATTTTCACTATTCAAAGATAAATTGTGGTCTTCACACCTCTGCAAAAAATTTCCTAAGTTGGTCTTTTCTTCTTCAAAATTTGATCCATATGCAGTAAAGTCATCCATGTAGATCTCCATACAATAGTGGGAAATATTAGAAAATATGCTAATGACCACCCTCTGAAAAGTTGTCGGGACATTAAAAAGACCAAAAGGAAAAAAAAAGAGCAGTCAAAGGTTCCCTAGGGGCATGTTAATATAGTTTTATCTTGGTCCTCTAGGGAAATCCTAATCTTATTGTAACCACTAAACCCATCCAAAAATGAGAAATATTGCTTCCCTGTCAAATTATCTAAGACTTAATCTATGAAGGGAAGAGGGAAGTGATCCTTTTTGGTTGTAGAATTAAGCTCCCTATAATCTATACATACTATCCATTTCTCTCTTTTCTTAGGAACTATGAAAATAGGTGAAACCCATTGACTATCATATATAGGATAGATAAAACCTGAATTCAATAACTTCTACAATTCTCCTTTGACTATTTCCCTGAGATCAGGATTGATCCTCCGTTGGGGTTGTCTTACGGGCTTGAAATCTTCACTGATATAAATCCTATGAGTATATAACTTAGGATGTAATTATTTCATGTCACTATAATCCCATGCAAAAGCTTGTTGATGAACCCACAACAATATGATCATAGACTCTTGATGTGGTGGAGTTAGACCCTTATTAATATTTAAACATTTTCCAGGAGCAACTTCAATTGGTGTAGTCAACTCTACTACAAAAACTTCACTTAGATTGGTTGACTGCACATTGTGCATCAATAAGTTATGCAAATAGTTTGTGGTGAAGGATGGGGTGGAATAATAGTCTTCAAGGGACATGGGGTACTTTCACAAAACTGGTGGGCTACTCCATAGTGATTCTAAAAAAATTCCAGATAGGATATCATCTTCTTCTTGTATTCCAATGAAAGGTTCTCTTTTTATCATAATTTGCTGGACATAATGGACCTCATCCCCTTCTTCTCCTATATCTGGCCATAAGGCCTATTATTCATCAAGTGTAGGTTCTGCAAGATAATAGAGAGAAAATTTATTAGTGGAAAGACCATCTAAATTAGTTATTTTTCCTAACCTACATGCTATGAAGGCATAAATAGTAGCAAGCCAAGGTCTTCCTAGTATGACTAGATAACCTTCCAATGTTGCATTGGGTGAAAGGATCATGAAATCAGCAGGGTATTCCCAAGAATCTAGTGTAACAACCATATCTTCTATCATACCATCAGGTTTGACTATAGAACTATATGCAAGATACATGACTGTGGGAGTGGATCTTAAGCTTGTAATATTAAGTTGTTGTATTATATATTTAGTCATGCAATTAATGGTTGTCCCTAAGTCAACTAATGCATTCTTGACTTGAACCCCATTGATAACAATGTTAACTACTGGACTAATAGGGTCAGAGTATTTAGGAATGAAGGCTTTCTCAAGCATTAAATTAGACAACTAACCTAGCACATGGCCAGTTTTAGGATCTTTCTTCTTTCTTCCTGGATTCTTCAAACAAGGCTCCCTAATTGCTTTACTATGGAAAAGAGCTTCTTTTATAGCTTTAAATAGGGGTATCTTAACACAAATGTGTTTCAGCTGGTCAATAATATCAAAATTAGACTCTTCTTGTGATTTGACTACCTCATTTTCAAGTCTATGAGGAAATGGAGGAGTCTTATCAGGCAACTTAGATTGTTGACTTTTCTGCATTGAAGTTGGTTGTATATATTTTTCAACAAGTTATTCTTGGGCCAATTCCTCTAAAGGCACCTCTATTATAATAGGAGAATATGGTGTTGGAAGAGTAGTTCCTGACCTAAGATGGATATCACTAAAATTTAGAGCATATGTAGGCTGCTGATTTGGGTTTGTGGAATAAACTTGTTGCTACTGGGGTTTATTATTGGGAATAGGTGTCGGTTGTGCTGGTAGTTGTGTAGGATTTATTGGAGATGCATTTGTAGTAGTAGGAGGAGGTGACATTATAGTCGCTTATTGAGGTTGCTACAGGAAACCAAATGATTGGTTTGGCCATTGTTGACCATTCCTCCACTGAGGTGATTGTTTTAAAAGACATAAAACTATTCAAACCAAAGTCTTTAAAAACCCATTAACCCTAATAAAATCAAGAGAAACCAAGACAAAATAGGTTGTTATTTCAACCCATCTACACCAATCCATCTTGAATGATATTCCCATGAATTCCTCTGGATTGATGCAACTCCCTACATTTATAGTTATGATTAGAAGGTAAAATCACCCACAACTTGCCTCTAATATATTTAAATGTGTCCTTAGGCAATGGTTTTGTAAATATGTCAACAATCTATTCCTTAGTGGGTATGTACTCCAATCTTACCTCTTTCTGATTCACTTTCTTTCTTAGAAAATGAAACTTGATTGAGATTTATTTGGTCTTTGAATGTTGCACTTGATTCTTTGAAATATTTATGACACTTGAATTATCACAATACATTACAATATTTTAATCATGAATAACTTTAATATCTAACAATATTTGCTTCATCCACACTACTTGGGTACAATTAATAGTAGCAACGACATACTTTGTCTCTCCAGTAGATTGTGAAATAAAAAATTGCTTCTTTCTTATCCAAGTAACCAATCTTCTAACCAAGAAGAATGAACCATCAATTATGTGTTGATACCATGATAATGAACAACTAAGAGGGGGGGGGGGGGATTAGTTGTTCCCACTAATCCAAATCTCAAAACCCTTCAACCTTCAAAACCCCTTCATCACAATAACTTATCAAGCATACAACCCTGATGTTCAAATTAGATTATGTAATCAAATAATAAGCATGAAAGTAATAAATGTGAAACACATCCACAATGCTTGACACCAAATTTTTATCATGAAAAACTTTTTAGGGGAAAAACCATGGTGGGACTGATTACCCACAATAAGAAAATACCTTGTTAGAAGTATAACCTTATTAAAATATATATGGGGAATGCACTTAAATTCAGGCTCACTGCCTAGATCTCATTGCTCAAATAAATTTTCCTTGAGCTACAACCCTAAGGAGTTCTCATTTCCTTACAAATTCAGGCTCGCTGCCTTACAGACTGATCACTACAATGATCTAAAGATTTTGTGAACTGGATAGCACTATCTACCTTATGCCAAAGTCAGCTCCATTGAAGCTCACCAAAGATCTCTACACAAATCCTTTCTGAATCCTTCAGATAAGAAATTTGTCCCTCAAGAGATCTCAACAACTTCTATACAAGAAATTTTCTAGTGTGCGTAGCCATTCTTCCACATTCACACTTGTGAATTTTCCCTAATTCATCATCTTATACCAAAAACTAGGTTGACAAAACCTAATTTACCAATTCTTCAAATCAACGCACCAATTGTTAATACCTAATCTATTTATGACCATTAGATTATGTCCTTCATCCATAAAAACCACCTCAAGATCATAAATATTCATGATAGCACATTTTATACTTGTGCAAGAAGATTTTCTGACTAGGTTGGCCAAGAACAAATAATACAAATGAAAATACTATCATTGACTAAAAATTCAACCAATCACATCCTTATAATCCATGTGGTTCATCAAATCATCAAGAACATACTTTAAGAACATCCTACAACATCATTAATAACACATTATCATCTAAATCCATTCCATCCATTGGATTTAGTCACTCTTCTTTACTGAACCTCAAGAACACTTTTTGCAAGGCTCTAAGGCAACAAAAATATGCTATGTAGACCTACAAATTATAAACCCTCTGAGTTGAGTATACCTGAGTATGTCCTAGACACACTACTAAATGTGCTCCATGAAATTCTTACTCTTTTGAGCACATCAAACCTTTTTCTATCTTCATGTTAACACTGATTGTCACCTTTTCTGTCACTTATCTTCTGTAACATGTTTACATATCCAAATATTCATGAAAAAATCTAAAAATTTGGGTGGACATGGTGAACACATTCAATATCCTTCTTCTGCATGAGTGACTCCATACCTATCATATATGCTTCTCACCAAACCTTTGAACACTCTACTCCACTGGCTATCCTGCAATAGTTAAGTTAGCAACAACCAATCTATTCTTCTTATCACTTTTTTTGATAAATTCCTCTACTATGTTGACATCAATGCCAACACATTCAACTTCCAACTTTTCCATTATGCCAAAAATCTCCCCATTTTTCATTTATGGCAACATGTGATGTTAAAAATAAGTAATATAATCAGAAACCAAGTCTCACTCCAAGAAATATAATCAATAGTACAACCAACAATATCCTTCATTACCTTTCAGAGTATCTCTTATAAAACTTATTCTATTCCCCCTGGGAACATGCTTGACTTGGTTCCAATTGGATTACATACTCTTCTCTTCATCAAATTCTTCCCCTTGGATATGTACTCTTCTCCTTAGTTGAAGCTCATCTTTTGGTATAATAATCTGTACTTCTTTTTCACATGCTCTTCTCCCCCTTTGACATCAATGACAAAGGATTATTAACTGTTCTCGTGAAATTATCATTGTCAAATCAATGTCAACTTCCTTTTCCTTTTCATCTTCTAGAACTTCATCTTGCTTTCTTGCACATACACATTTTTGTGACATCCATATACTTGTTCAAGCACTTAGCTTCCTGATTTTGTACTTTCTTGTAACATCTTTCAAAAACTCTCTTTCTTATTAGGTGGGTTTTCCTTTCCATGATTTCTACTCCTCTGAGTAGTAGCCTTCATATATCAATCCATATTTAATGATGTTTTCATGTGGGTCATCTGGACTGATGCATCTTTCTGCATCATAGTTTTTGTTGATATTTTGGTGACTGATCATGTAGTAGATGTTGATATTGTGGCCCCATGTTTGGTAGCTACCGGAGGTGAGGGGCGGTAGCCCCGAACCGGAGGTCAGCCTGAAGGGCCAAAATTTTTTGGTGCTTTTTCGGGAAAAAGAAGACCGACATTGTAAAACCCTAAAATGGTCAATTTTAGAGGTTGCCCTAAAACGCATGTTATAAGCGTTTGAGATGTATAATGCATTATATTGTGGTGTATGTTTTTGCTGGATAATAAGAAAGGTTGGATGGCTGTGTAGGTGGACGTAGCCCAGGTTTTGGGTGAACCACGTTAAATCTGTGTGTTATCTGCATTTAGTTTCTTTCTTCTATTGTTTCTGGGTATAACTGTTTATTCTTATATTGTTCCGATTCTGTCAAACCCTAACAGTTTTGAGTAGGAGAAGCAAGTCCATTTAACTTGCCTTTGGATCTTACTGATGTAGATCCCATTTATGTGGTCTCCTTGTTCTTCTTCCTTCTTGTCCTCTTCTTGTGCTTTTTCTTGTTATACTTAGAGCATTCTCCTTCCTCTAGTCTAATATCATTATTTTTCATTGACCTTCTCTGAAGTAGAAATGCTCCAAGATTAGCTGAACTAATCTTGAGCTTGTTTTTAAAATCATTTGCAATTCTAAGTTCCTCTTCCATTGCTCAGACCAACTGATCATCAATGCAATCATTGTACTATTCTTTGGCTTCAATTTTAGAGATTATACACATTTTATCTTCATGCTTTGGTGTCCTTGGCTTCACTTGTGACTCCTGATTTAACTCATCTTCTTCAATCTCATTAACAACTCCATAGTTATTTTTTTTCATTTTCCAGCTTCTGCAACCTTTAGCAACATGTCCTGGTGAGTTGCATTTGAAACACACAATGATTTCCTATTTACTTTCTTCATCTTGTTTGGTAAAACATTAACTTGCAATGTGACCAAATCTTCTACACACAAAACATTTGATCTTTGTTTTATTTGAAATTATTACTTTGATTCTCACATCACTACTTGTTCTCAAATCATGTCATGTGCAACGCATTCTTCTTCTACAATGTATATCCTTATGACCAATAATTCCATAAATAAAGAAATTAACTTTAAATTTTAGGACATTGAGCTCCCTTGCGAATTTTTTCTATTTCTTCTGATGCTTTGACTTGTTATCTTGAGCACATACATCCTCTTCATGGTTCACGAGTTCAAGATTCTTCTTAATTTCAAACTTTTCTTGATTAGCAAGGCTAGACATATGACTTCTCTTTATAGTATCTGCTTTAGCTCCTATTAGCTCTATCCGAGTTGTCTTCATCAGACCACTCTCACTTTGTTCTTTACTTTATTTTCTCTCTTGAATATATTGAAAATGATTCTAAGATGAACATGTTAATTCTCGAATTGTACTGGTATTTTGATCATCTCTGCATAAACAAGCCTATCCTTCATCATCCCGAGTAATTAGATAGTTTTCTCCATCATTATTTAGATGAAAGAATTTCTTCTTGTTCTTGAATCCTGATCTAACTTCACTTCCAAAATTATTTAAAATCTTGCATCCTTCTATACTGAAATATAAAGTATAGCCTTTCCCAACTAATTGACCAACACTAAGAAGATTATGTGTCAATCCTTCAACATGCAACACATCATCTGCTGTATTTTTTCCACCCAAGAAAATAGTACCTATGCCCTTGATTTTTTATGCAGTTTTGTCTCCCCATCTAAAAATTCCACCATCATATTCTTCATACTTTATGAATATGTTTATATCACCAGTCATGTGGTGTGAACAACCCCTATCTATTAGCAAATCATTTCTTCTATCCAATTGTGCAACTATTGCTTTCACTTATTCAATATCATAACCTGTTAGGCCATTTGGCAAAGAGTTCTTTTCATTGATATCATTTTCACCTATACTAGGCATTAGATCTTCATTTTCAACAACATTCCAAACAGTAGTTTTTGGTATAGATTCCTCAAAGATAGTTCCCTCAGCAAAATCAGTATTAACAAACATAAGTTTTTCAACATCATTACATGCAGAAACATTATTACTAGGAAAATATTTAGATTTGGATTTATCATCATTACTACTAGTATGATTATCAAGCAGAAGACCTTTAGTAGAAATGAAATTAGCACCGTCGTTCAATACAAAATCTTCAACTAAAAAATTGGTCATGGAATCTTCAGCAATGTTGTTGGTATGAACACTAACCACAAAAGCTTTACCAATACTATCAACATGTATATCAACCATAAGATCTTTAGCAACCTCATCAGTCAAGACTTTAGACAAAATATCTATAGAATTACCCTTGTTCTTCTTGCAAGCAACAAAAATAATTTCATCTTTACTCTTAACATTGTCAGACTCATCAATAGTGATACCTTCATCATCATCAACATAATAAAACTTTTCTTAAAATATTCACCTATTGGACTTGAAATTAGAATCCCTCTCAAGACATATAGAGGTAAAATGTCTTATTTTATCATATGAAAATCATTTTAGGGGCATCTTTCTTTTAAACTTACCTAATCCTTTAGGTATCCTTTTGGCAATTAGTGATTCCAACTCCTAAAGTTTTGTCTCTTCTTCTTCAAGATCTCTAATCTATTGTTCGTACTTTGATACTCTCCTTGTGGGTCTCTCACCCTGATTTGATCTATGCATGCCTCTTCCAGGTATAGTGGCTTTGAAATCAGTTTCAACCTTGGGAAAAGAATCACCAAATTCACTCATTTCAAATGCAGAAAACTTACCAAACAAGGCATTTCTTATGACAGTGACAATAGTCTTGATTTATTCAATTGTAGAAACCTTGGTTTTGTAAGTAGGAGGTAGTGATCTCAGTACCTTGGAAACAATCTTATTTTCATTCAATGTTCCACGAGCACATCTGATTCCACAAACTAGCTCATTAATCTTTTGCATGTAGGAGACAATGTTCTCATCTTCTGCCATCTCCAGAGCTTCATACTTTCCTTTCAAGCTTTGAAATTTTTCTTGCTTTACATGTGCATCACCTTCATGTAGAGTCTCCAACTTGGTCCATATCTAATGGGAAGTCTCTAGATCCATCACATTTGAGTACTCTGTATCTAATAGGGCACTCAGTAATGCTTCATTTGCTTTCATATTGTATTCAAATTGTTTCTTCTCATCAACTGAGGTCATGGATAGATCTGCAGGAGGAGTATATGTGTTCTTATAATATTCCATTATTCCTCACCAATCCATGTTATATGTTTAATCATATGTTCTTTCCATATAGAATAGTTGGTGCCTTCTAATCTTGGATTTTCCTTTCTATAAGTTGCCACAATAGATCTCCCTCAAGCTTGTTAAGCTTCCTTCAAGGGACCAAAGCTCTAATACCAATTTTTGATACTATGGAAATGAACATAAAAGGGGGGGGGGGGGGGTTGAATTAGTTGTTCCCAATAATCCAAATTTCAAAACCCTTCAACCTTTAAAACCCCTATATCATAGTAACTTATCAAGCATACAACCCTAATGTTCAAATTAGATTATGTAGTCAACTAATAAGCATAAAAGTGATAAATTCGAAACACATCCACAATGCTTGACACCATATTTTTATCATGGAAAACCTGTCAGGGGAAAAACCATGGTGGGGATGATTACTACAATGATCTAAATATTTTGTGAACTAGATAACAACATCTACCTTATGCTAAAGTTAGTTTCATTGAAGCTCAACAAATGTCTCTCCACAAATCCTTTCTAACTCCTTCAGATAAGAAATATGGCCCTTAAGAGATCTCCACAAGTTCTCAATAATAAATCCCCATCATGTGCAACCATTCTTCCAATTCGCACCTATGGATTTGCCCTAATTCATGATCTTATACCAAGAACTAGGTCAACAAAACCTAGTTCACCAATTCTTCAAATCATCGCACCAATTCTTAATACCTGATCTATTTATGAATGTTAGATTATGTCCTTCATCCATAACAACCACCTTCAGATCATAGATATTCATGATATCATGTTTTATTCTTGCACAACAAGATATTCCAACTAGGTCAGCTAAGAACAAATAATACAATTGAAAATACTATCATTGACAAAAAATTCAACCAATTAGGTCCTTTTGATCCATGTGGATCACCAAATCATCAAGAAAATAATTTAAGAACATCCTACAACATCATGAATAACAAGCTATCATCTAAATCTATTCCAACCATTGGATTTAATCACTCTTCTTTATTGAACCTGAAGAACACTGCCCGCAAGGCTCTGAGACAACAAAAATATGCTATACGGACTTCTGAAGTATAAACCCTCTGAGTTGAGTATACTTGCGTATGTATTAGATGCACTCTTGAATGTGTTGCACAAATTCTTACTCTGTTAGGCACACCAAACCTTTTTCTGTCTTCCTGTTAACACTGCCCGTCACCTTTTCCGCCAGCCATCTTTTGTAACTTGTTTACCTCTCCAAATATTCATGAAACACTCTGAAACTTTGGTTGAACATGGTAAATGCCTTCAAATTCCTTCTTTTATGTGTTTTAATCCATACCTTTCATATCTTCTTCTCACTAGACCTTTGAACACTCTGCTCCACTGGCTATCTTGCAACAGTTAAGGTAGCAATAACTAGTCTATTCTTTTGATCAATTCCTCTGCTATGTTGACATCAATGCCAACACATTCAAATTCCAACTTGCCATTATACCAAAATTGTGCTCTTCCTATCATCAACATCTCTATCCCAAACCACATATGTATATGTACTCAAAATAAAGTCTTCTCCTTTAGGATACTATATCTCGAAGTCCATTGTCCCTTTCAAGTATTTGAATATCCTCTTTACTGCAACTTCATGAATCCTCTTTGGTTATGCTTTAAATCTTGCTAAAAGACACACTAAATTCATAATATTTGGTCTTGTATGAGATTGGTATAGTAAACCACCAACCATTGATCTATATCTAGACTGATTTACCTTAGGGGACTCATCATCCTTTGTTAGCTTGCATCTGGTCACCATGGGTGTACCAATTGGTTTTGAGTCATCTAACCCAAACTTTTTTAGCGATTCCTTTACATAATTGGCATAAGATACAAATATCCCTTCCTCTGGCTAAATGATTTACAAACCCAAAAATAATTTCATCTCTCCTATCATGGACATTTCAAATTTATTTTGCATCTCCATAGAAAACTCTTGACATAGCTTATCATTACCCCCAAAGATAATGTCATTAACAAATACCTCAACAATCAAATTGTCTTCATTATCAATTTTGAAGTACAAATTACTATCATCATTACCTTTGTTAAAAACCAAGCTTCAATAGATATTTGTCCAATCTGGAGTACCAAGCTCTAGGATCTAGCTTCATCCTATATAGTTCTTTCTTCAATTGACACACCATGTTTGGTTGATCAGTTAGTTGGAATCCATATGGTTTCCCTATGTATACTTCTCCCAATTTACCATTCAGAAATGTAGATTTCACATCCATTTGATATAATTTGAAGTTCTTATGAGAAGCACAAGCAAGAAATAGTCTTACCACTTCTAATCTTGTCACTGGTGCAAAAGTATCATCATAGTCAATACCTTCTATTTGAGCATACCCTTTGTACACCAATCTTGCTTTATTTCTTACAACTTCTCCATCTTCATTAAACTTGTTTCTAAATAGACACTTAGTACCAATAACATTCTTTTCATTAGGTTTGGGAACAAGAATCCATGTGTTATTCTTCTTAATTTGTGTCAACTCTTCTTCCATGGCTTTGTACCAATTTTCATCCTCGCAAGATTCCCTTACATCCTTAGGCTCTACTTGTGAGATTAAGAAAATATGTTCACGAACAATCCATCTCCTATTTTAAACACCTTTATTTTTATCTCTAATAATATGATCTTCAAAATGATCTATTCTTACATACCTTGGTGTCTTTTTCTTTACCATTGATTTTTGTGCTTCCTCTTATCCACTTGTGTAGGCCTCATCTTCTGCATTCACCATGCCACCTTGAACTTGATGTTGTTGTCCCTGATTTCCATTAGCATTATAATCATCAGAATCATATCCACCTAATTTGGATATAATATCAATACTTTCATCCACTCTAACACTTTCACTCTCTACTATATTATTCAACCTTTTGTATTGGAATGATTATGGAAAGTTGGGATTGAGAGGGGAGGGGTGAATCAGTACCAACAAAAACTTTTATAACTTAAATTGTATAATGCTGCTGCTATTTATCAAATTTAGTAACTTGAAATAACACATAAAACATAACATAAAACCATTCAAGTAAATGAACTCATAACTCCATGATTTTGTTTACGCATAAATCCTTGGTTAGAGGAAAAAACTGTGGTGGGGATGACACCCACAACCTTCACTAACTGTAGTATAAAGGGTGCTCGGTTAGAGATTACATAGTTTAGCCATTTTGATAGCTTACCCGGTTAAGAGTATACAAAGACTTGTTAGGTCTACCTGGTTAGAGGACTTTACAATCTCTACACTTAGAGATGTACCCTGTAAAAGGTTTTACATAAATTAGATCGGTTAAGATCTACCCAGTATTGGGATTTCTAGCTCTTAATACAATAGTATTAACAACTTATAAATGTCTATTATTTTGCATCAATTACAAATGTTGATCATAATCTATGTGCTCTGAAATACGGTGTTACCTCAATTACAATCTATAACACTACTCGGATTTGCTCTGCTATAGCAAGATATCACTCAGTGCTCTCTGCTCTAATTTTGTTCTTTAATAACAACCTTCTTTGTACTCTGCCTCTTTCTCCTCTATCATATTTGTCTCACACTTCTACTCTATAAATCATCCTTTAAGTGTAATATTTATTTCCTCTTAATCTTATGCGTTAGGTCATTGATGAATTATTTCGATTGTTAGATCTGCTTTTCCGCTCGGTGACTGTGTCACTTTTACCTTAGTACTTGGTGTTTTTCTTGTAAATATCAATCTTTGATTAACTACTTAATCTGCCCCTTAGATCTTCTCTTTGAATTATTTCAATCATTGATTGTGTAAAAAATTCATCATCGTACATTGTAGAATCACAATTAATATAGTAATAATGTATTAAATGCATCCTTATTTCTTTACAATCCATTAAGTAACTCGGTGGAGTAACTTATCTTTACTCGAATAACTTGCTCTTTTGTACTCGATAACTGTCAACTCGGTGTACTATATATGCTCTCAGTGTTCGGTAAACTGTGTGCTCTTAGTGTAGTACTTGTGCTTTACCGACTTTACTGCCTTTCTCAGTGTACATTATTGATTGGTCATATATTTACTTTTCTTCCTTTCACCGATTGAATCTTTCGATTCTTATGACTTTGTCTAAACTAATGAAAACAAAATATTCTATAGAGATAACAATCTCCCCCTTTGACATTAGTTGAGCATTTTGACAAAAAATTCAAAGTCATCAAAACTTAGTAACTCCCCCTTGGATGTTACTCACTATACAAAATATGTACAACTCTTCTCTTCTTTTTCTCCTTTTCACATATATACCTTTTTTTGTATTTTGTATTTGACTCTATTTTTTTTGCAGACTATCTATATATATCCCTATTTTTTGACAAAAAGTCTCAACAATAAACTTAAATATCAAAAATGTGTTTGTAACTCTACTGTAATCTAGATAGTTCAGTCTCCCAAGTATCTCAGAGATTTTGTAATATCACAATATGTTCATTGATATCTGCCGATAAATCAACAATAGTATCCAGGGTGCTAACCTCTTGAAAACTTTCCAGTTCCTTTCCTTTCTTCAGGTGTATTTGCATTGATTGCATGTGGGGAATAATGAGTGCTTTCAGCTCAAGCAACTCTATCCTTATCTTATCTTCTTCTTGTCTCAATGAGAGTTGAACTACCATGAGTTCCTATATCTTTGAGTAACATGTCTGGAATTCTCTAGGCTTTGTAGTTAGCTTAGCAAGCTGCTCAGTCAGCTCTTTATTGGTATCTTCCTCTTTATTCTTAATGTCCTCGGTAAATTTAGAAAGAATATAGATTTTCTAAAATAATGAAATGATGGACTGCAATTTTTCTTCAACTTTGGAACATAACTCAGAAAGAGTTACCTTTTCTATAGCAATGTTCTACAGTAGGTCCTCCATCAATTTCTTCTCCATTGATGTCTTATGAATTTTAAACATATAATCTATCATATCCTTGTCCGGTCCTTTAATTTGTTGGACTAGACTTCCAACTTGGTCTAATAGTGGCTCCGACTCATCAATGGTGACTTTCAAAATAATTGCCTGGAAAACTTCTTTCACATCCTCTAGAATATCTACCTTTTTTTTTCCTTCTGCAATAGTTTTTCTTGTTCATCTTTTCTTCTAACTAAATTGGAATAGATATTCAATTCATTGGGATTCATTTTGTTTGGGTTGTTGGAAATAATGGGAAGTATGTACTGAGAGGGGAGGGGTGAATCAGTACCTCTAAAACTTTTATCTCTTTTATCCTTTAACCTTTATGTAATCAATTGTTCATTCGATCATTTTTTCTATACTATCTTTGTGTAAGACATATCAATTCTTTAACTTAATCAAACATGTAAACATTCATGAAAGTAATTGACTCATAACACAAGATATGATATCATAGAAAACCTCTGTAAGAAGGTAAAAACTACGGTGGGGATGGCACCCACAAAATCTTCACTATCTGCAGATTGGAAGGGGCCGGTTAAGGCTTACAATTTGATAAATTCTAATGATCTACCCTATTAGGAGTATCTATGGAGACATGTTAAATTATACCATGTTAAGAGATTTAGCAACACTGTTTAGTGTGCACTTGGTTAAGAGATTTACAAAGGACTGTTAAATCCACCTTCCTTGAAAGGATTTTTACTTTTGCTTCACTTGTTAGAATGTAAGCAAATTACTCTTTGACCCGATTGTATGTAATATACTATTGTTGATTACACATCCATTCAATATTACATGTATATATGTATCACCTATTGTGATTGAATAATACCTCTATTGCTCGGTAGCCTCTGTTCTTGGTTCTTGATAACCAAATTCACCTTTTGTTGTTCTTCTTCTTGAAAATTTTAGTCTGATCCATAGATTTCCTCGTTGTCTACTTTCATCCTCTCCACATACATTTATAATGATTACAACATCTATTTATAAGATATATTTGACCTAATTAAGTTTCACGTAAAATAATCTTAACTCTATGATCACAAGTTTACAACTTTACCTTGATCTCCTAGTTTGCATGTTTTCAATCAGTTAGACTGATTAAAACAATTACAATAATGTTTCTTGTCCCTCAAGTAATGGTTTTAAAACAAAAAAAACTCTATAAATAGAATATGAATGTTTTATCTAACATGGAATTCAGATCCACTTTTTGTGGGCTGTAACTGACTTTCGGTGTCTGATGCTCGGTTTGCTCTGAAATCAATTTTACTGTCTTTTGGGTTGCACTATTTTTTTCTTTCATTTTGCACTGTGCCTATTCTCTTGGTTTGCACTGTATCTAATCGTCGGGTTCCTCTGTTAGTTTCCTCCTGTCAGGTCCTACTTTAACTGTCGAGTGTCTCTTGTACTTAACACTTTCGGTGATGTCTGATATCTGTGATTTTGGTGATCTCTAAAAGTCTGTCTTTTGGTGTAGATTTACCGAAGGTTCAAAAATTGTTTACCTTTTGTATACTAATGGAAAAATAATGTCTTCAGGGGTTTCCTACTAGTATTATGATTGGCTCACCCAAATCAATGATTTGCTTCCTTTTCTTACTCTTCTTCTCTTCACTCAATTTTCTCTCTCTAGTAGAGAATTTAGAATGTGATGCCATTGTTGCATGTGGTGACTCAGTATGGTGACCGACTATGATCTCCTCTACTTTCACTTCCTCTTATTGTTTTGCTTCTTCTTTTTCTACATCCTTACCTTTCTAATTTGATTCCTACAACATTTATTTTTCTATATCTTGTGGCTTGGGATCATTATGAACATTTGATGTGTCGATCTATGGTATGTTCAACTTCTGTCCTTCTATGTCGATTGGAGTTTCCAACTCGATATCCTTCTTGTGTTTAGTCTGAGTAGCCTCAGGCTTATCAACATTTACATTGCCTATATCAACTGGTGGCTCGATTTCCATAACTTATGTAACATCAATGGTACCAATGTACATAGTAGAATAGCTTTGTACTTGTACCAATATAAGATCAGTACTCTGCAATGGTGCAACATCTACATCCACGTACTCAGTGTTTGGCACTTGAACATTCATTACATCTTCATCCTTTGACAAGTTCTTTGCAGGATCAATATCCTCTGATGCATCTTCAATTATTACTTCTACATTATCAATGGTAAGATCAATCATATCTATTTGGCCCGTGCTTTCTTTTATTTGCTCAGTGATTGTATCACCTTGATTTTGCTCAGTTTCTTGTTGCTTAGAGTCATCTATATAATATATCTCTTTCCATTTATTAGCAGTTTCCTTCTTTACTCATTGTAGGTCTCCAGTCATTATCCTCGGGGCTCTTCCTTTAACCAAAAAGAAGATGGTGCCAGGTCGAGAATGGTATGCACAAGAGATCTTTCTCTCGTTTCCTTCTCAACATTAATTGCATACTTCCAACGTGCATCAATTTTGTTGTAGAGTTCTTTAGGCAGATTATCTGCAATCTTAATAGGAGTCACTCTCTGTCTCATTAATGTCACAACAACTGCATCTTCTATCTTTTTCTTGTCTTCTTCATTTCTCTTCAAATTCTTTATTGTTCTAAATCCTCTGAATCCTCCTGATTCTTTTAATCCTTCCAAAAAGTCATCAAGACTTTGTGGAGATCATGAGAGTTGAGCCACTAGGATAGATTTATCTGGCTCATCAGATTTAGTCTCACTATCTTTTCCAAGTATCAACTTTCTTCGTGAACTTATTGCTGGTTTACCTCCTCGGGTTCTCCTATAAGTTTTACCTTTCAGTTGAGCAATTATAAAAACTTCATTTTCCTTCGGTTTCACGAAAGATCTTGTGTTTCTTCCAGGGGATCTCGTGCTTGGTGAAGTTACAAGTGTTAATTATTTTTCAGAAAAAACAATATATTTCTCATCATTTGAGTCTTTAACACTTGTCTCATCTACTTTTAATGTCTTAGACAAATTATCAATCATCTTTCTCATTTTCTTGACTGCTTTGGGTATCACTATGTTATGCTTATTTCTCACTTTCACTTCTTCATAGGTGCCATACCTCTTAGCTTTGAGATCAACATGTTTAGCAAGTAGTGCTTCAATATGTTGTGATCCAATATCTATATCTAGTTCATAACCTATCGGTTGTATCCATTCAGTTCTAGGCTCAACATCCTTGATAATACAAGTGTCAATGTCAACCTCAAAACATATATTATCTTGATACTTTTCAACTAGTTCAGGTGGTATCCTATACCTATTATGCATTCTTGCTTGGAAATTCAGAAAGTATTTAGACACGATAGCATCAAAATTATCTCCTAAACTATGTATGTACTCATTTATCTGATAAAGAATAGGTCTTTCAGTGATCCAAACTACATCTCCAATGGAGGGAAATGAATTTTGACAATAGAAGAATATACATACCAATAATGAACCAAACTTCAGTGTATTAGTCTTTTCTTTCCTGATTGTGTTCATATTGTCTTCTAATTGTTTCATCAAGATTTCACATACATCCAATTTAACTCCTTTCTTTAGTAGCTTGTATGCCAAATTCACTACTCCGCATGGTAAACTATCCACTCGGGACAATTGGAACACTTGGTATGATAATATATTGCAAGCATATCGTAACTCAGGGTCTATTACTATAGATATTCTTATCCCTCTACCATCCCATTGTGCTTTAGTAAGCTTGGTGAGCTTACCCTTGTCAATTTTCATAGTGGCCTTGGTCTTGTCTCCAATGGGGAACCCAATAATGATATGCAATATGTCCTTAGTGATCTCCATAGGGTCATCTAACGACATGAATTCATCATGTACTCAGCTGAGTACCATTCTTATCCATTCTATCTTTAAAACCCTCGATAAGTGAACAACGTGTGTCAAACCTTTTGCTTCCAGGTGAATATGCTTGTCCTTCACTTTCCCATTCTCGCAGAACTTGTTGAATGATGTATCTATTTTAGCTTTGCACAAATCCTCAATCTTGCAATGTATAAATGTGTGTACATCTTTGATTAAAATAACTCTCGGCGGTATTGACAATAGGGCTCCTATCATATCTGTCTCAGCGGCTATGGCTGGGGGTAATTTGTATTTTGGATTAACTTGTTCTACTTCCTTCACAACTATAGGTGTCTGTAACTTTGGTGCCATTGATAACTTCAAATGCTTCAATTTAAACAAACTAGGGCACGCTTTGGCAAACTATGACTTTGCTAAACTCAACTCAAAAAATATCTCTAATGTATCTTAAAAATCTTGCAAATATTCAAAAATACCTCATAGTTGCTTTGAATTCTCTCGAGATAGTCACTCTGCAAATGTGCTTGACGTTCTTTCTGTAAATGTTAGGTTCAAATGATTTGCAAAATAACCTATTTATAATTTTTCCTCAATTAGGGTTTCCAAAAGCTCTATTAATGTGCATTAAATGTGCTTGCCGAGTCCCTTTTACCTTTATTACTGACTGCATAGTTACTTTGCTTGATCGAGTTAAACAAAATAACTATATATAACAATATTCATCCAAAACTTATACAACTTATCCAATTGCATCTCAATACGCTGATATGGATCTTAATTCTATTTCTAGGAACTAAAGTAGGATTTATTATAAGAATGCAGTTCGTACATACCTCTCACCAACTAGGTGGAGCTCGGTGCAACCAAATCGATAGAGATGGTGCAGTCTGTACCATCATTCAAAGTCTTTCTCCTCCAGGTTTTGTTCATTTGTTCTCAGATTTACTCAACAGTAGTAGGGGATTTTACTTCAGATTCATCTTCAATCAGTGCATCACCTCGGTATCTACAATTCCTCACAAGGTGTCCTACCTTATGCCAATGAAAACATGTCATGCCAGGATTTCTCCGTGCTCTTCTATTGTTCCTTCCCAGCATCAACATGCAATTTGCAACAATGTGCCCATACCTTCCACTTGATAAACATAAAATTATTGTATTATAGTCCCATGGTATAGAAATGTCTGCTCGGTTGGTTTTAGCATTCTCTTGGTTAGGCTTTTAATTGTCATTTATTTTATTTATTCTGCACTCTTCAACTTTGTGTCCAAACTTATTAAAATTCTTGAAGTAACCATCAAACTTAGGTTTCCTTATGTTGTTAGCAAGATTAGTTCTGCATTCAAATTCTTGATGTCTGTACCTATTGCATCTAAAACAATAACCATCAAACTTAGGCGTACTCAGTGATTTACCTTTCCTTCTACTCCAGACATTAGCAGTATGTCCAGGCTTGCCACAATAATTGTAGCTTGGCTTCTTTTGTCTCAGTGGGGATGTGGTACTTTCATCTCTTTGTGCTTTTGATGATTCTCCTTTATTGGTGGTGTTTTTCTCTTTGAATCCAATACCTATTTTTTCATTTCTTTGCTTCCGATTCTTGAATTGTTGATCCAGAGATTTTAGTGCTTCTTCGTTTCTTTTCAGTATTGCATTTGCATCTTTCTCAACTTTCAATATTTGGTTCATTCTTTCAATTTCAGCTTTCAGTGCTTGATTCTCAAATTCTTTTCTGGTGTTATCTTGATTTGCACTCAGAAGTTGATTGGCCATGTCATAGTGAACTTGTGTCATTCTCATTGTTGAGCGTCATTTTTACACAAGCCAACTTGCTAGGATCTCGAGATTCGATTTCCTCTTGAAAGAATAACAGAGTTATTCCCAAGGTTCTCCGGGGTCAGGTCAGAACCTGCTTGGTTACTCAGTTGAAGATAAATGTGAATGTTCATGAGGAGGCCTTTGTTGGTACGTTCAAGACATCAAACTGCAAAACAATCCTTTAGTGCTATTTTTGGTATTTTCTATTTTAACAAGATTTAGAGTTTGAAATAAAAATGCAATTTTGTATTTTTGAGGTGATCACTTTTAGATTGAGACAGAATTTAAAGGAGCAAGGTAACAAGAGATGAAGTAAATTACTGAAATGAAATCCTACAGACATAAACCGCTATAAGCCCTTCCTTGCGAATTGAATGGTGGGGAGATTTGGAACAAATCCAAGAGGTATAAATCAGACAAAGTCACAATTCTATACCCAATGGATGCAAGTGTTTGGAGAGAAGATATATTCACTCGTGCAAGATATTCAAAATATATCAAATTGTGAAGCCACCAAGATGTACGCACCTACGAGATGAATTTAACGTTAAGCCCAATAGATGATCCCTTCCATGCATTCATCACAACAAGGTAGATAGAACACAACAAACTCCAACTAAGGTAAATGCGAATTTTAAACACAACAAAACAAGAGGCTCTTTGAAAGTAATGAATAATGCATACACATAATTCACCAATTAGCATAGATGGTAGCAATTTACACACCATGAATGAAGCACCAAACGTATATCTTTTTTTTTATTAATAATATGACCCTATTACATTAATTTGATTATAATATATAGAGTTTTTGATCTACCAACTCTGAATGTCGAAATTAGGGCATCAAAGAGTCTAAATTTATGAAAATAAACTAAACCTAAATCTTAGCTGAAAGGAAACTATTGCTAACTGATACTGAATAGCTTGCATGGATTTTAAATCCATTTACAATCAATTTTCCCATGCAAGAGGGATCAAACTCATCAAGGAAGAAAGAGAAAGAAGATAGGGTTTCTTCTATGAAATGGAGTCTTCTTCTTGGTTCTTGGAGTTCTTCCTTGGAATATTCATCTGGAGGTTCTTCTTGTGGTGGGAACTAATAGGGGACCCTTATTCCTTCCAAAACAAACTCAAGTTAACCATCAATCTGATCTGGAATTCAACTGGCATGCAAAAAGATGATCTCGCTGGAAGCACTCAGATTTTTGGCCTCCGACCTCTACTCCAAATTTTTTAGTATCCAAAACTGGCTAAGTGTTGAATTGACTTTGGAGACTTGAAAGTTTTAGCCTTTTTGGAGGCTGAAAGGTCCGAAAAGCCAAAATGTCTCGCAGGCCGAAAAGGCCAAAATTCTTCAAAGGCCAAAAGGCTGAAAGGAATGGGGGCCGAAACGCCAAAAATTATATTATTTTGAGGAGGATGAAAGGCTGAAACTTGACTTAGGAGAATTTCATTGTGTTGAAACTATTTTTCTTCCAAAATACTTAAGGGTCTAAGGAGTTAGTGTGGGAATACTTATGGGTGTGCAGCTTGGAGCCTCTGTATGATATTCTAAAATTATTCGTAGTTTATCTTCCTTCTTTTCACCTTGTTGACCTTTCGTTCTTAATTCTCTTTAAATGTAGTCAATTTGGAAGCAAAGAATTGGATCTCCTCTTCGTGTCTTGTCATTCTTAACATTTCTTCCTTTGAGTAGAACAACTGTTGTAATGCCTCCTTGGTACTGATACCTGCCATAATATCCGTGAACTATTGGACCACTTCTTTTGATGGCCGTAAGATACGCTTATCTTCATCTTGGTACAAGTCAAGGCCAATTCATGTGAAGAAAACATCTATTTCTTCTACCCATTCCAAGACCTCTTTCTACTTTTCCAACATGGAGGCTTGACATTTTTCATAGACACTAATTATCTTGACTATGTGCTTAATCTAAGTCTCAAAATTGTCTAGCTCATCACCTTCATATATCTTTACCAAGATCTAGAAGCGTTATTTCTTAATTATTTGTAAGTCTTGGAGCACGGTTCCCATTTGATTATTTCAGGCTCCAAGCCACCTTCATTCTCCATCAAGTTTATTAAATTTGTGGCTTCAACCAAAATGATCCTGTAAGGTTTGAATATCCATTTGATAGCCTCTTCCCCGTACTCCTCAAAATCTCCTTTCCAATCTGCACTTTCCTGGATGAAGGATGGTTTCAAACCCACTGGAAAGTCTGGGGTTTTCCTCTTCTCTAATACTTCCTATAATGAGGCCTTTGGACAGCTGGGTCAATAGGACCAACCATCTTGTGAATGAACTTCCTCAAAGCTTCATTCTGTTTCGTCAGGGATTTTATGGTCTCCTCATCTTTGCTCATGAACCCTAAGGCATGTTTAAGACCTAAGACTGCCAGTGTCTTGCTACCTTCCTTGGTGGGTTCTCCCAAATCTACCTCCTCAAACATGTAGTCTTCTGGAGTTGCTTGCATTTGAGAGGTGCTAACAGAAGGAACTATAACCTGTGCCTTCTAGCGACCCCTAATGTCTTGGGTGACATAGGAAATTATCTGTGCTGGTAATATGACCCCTATTTGATGAAAAGATTGCCCTAAAGAAGTCATAGTTGTATCTTCCCCCTAATATTCATCTGTGTAAGTTATTTTCCTTAACTGAATCTATTTAGTTAACCATGTAGGTTTACTAGATGCGGTGACCGACTCATATGGGGCAACCTGAAGGACTAAATCCAAGTTTTGGGCCCCCGGGATTACTTCCTTATCTGACCCTTCTTCCTATTCCTTATTTTGTTCCTCCTCATTCATTCCTTCCCCTTCTTCTCCTTCTTCCCTTTCCTCTTCTTCCCTTCCCTCTTCTGCTACCTTATGTTGCCTTTCCTTGTTTTGGTCTTCATCTCCTAAGGAGCTAATCAACACTTTGGTATTAAGACCGGTCATGAATTTCAATGTGGTTTCAAAAGGTGACACGAAATCTACACTTCCTGATCCTCCATGGGTTGGAATGAAGCAAGGCAAAGAGATTGATGGTGGTAAAGTAGGTGTAAGGAGAGTTAGAATGGGAGAGTAGTAGCTGGAGGCAGAGTCAGTGTTGGAGTTGGGAGAAGTGGTGGTGGAGTAGGAATTGGAGGCAGGAGAGTAGTTGGTGGAGTAGGAATGTGAGGTGGTGGAGTAGCAACGAGGGTCTCTTCTACGGCCTTATCCCCTATTACATCTTGGGTGATTGGGGCATCTTTATTTCTGAGCTCTTGATCTATGCTAGAGCTCACTTCTGTATCAGGTACATAAGGTGTTGGATTAGTGAATTGAGTGGGAGGTTGAGTGAGGGTTACCTATGGTTAAAAGAGAGATGGACCTCCAGTTTTATACCTTGTTGCATAACCTAGTGTGTCTTGCCCTTGGTCTGAAAAGCTGTCCAGACCTTCAAAGTCAGACATTTGAAACTCATCTGATCCTAACGCCTCCAAGGGATTATCTTATTCTTTGGGATCCTCTTGGTGTTTCCTGGTAGCCTCCTCTCTCCTCTTCTGAGACCTTGTCTATTTAACTAGGGGTACCTCTTCTTCTCCTTCCTCTTCTGGTTCCTCTTGTACTGTTTCCAATTGTGGAGACACATAAGTCCTCTTCCTTTTATATATTTTCTTACCATTTTCAGTGGTAGGAGGAGATTGTCTGGAAGTGGATGACCCTTCATCTGGCAAAGCCTATGCTGACCTCGCTAGAGGATCTATCTACCCAATCATTCTAGTTTTGGGAGCCTTATGCCTTGGGTTTCACCCATACTCTACTACGTATTCATGTCCATACACTATATTTGGCTTATGTGGTGCTGCCTTCTTTTATTGTGGCGCTGTATTTTTCTCTCCACACTGTTTATCCGCCTTCTTGGGTGGATCCATTAATATTTTTACTGGGATTGGCTCCATTTTTATAAGGCCTTCCAATCCAAGTTTCCATTATTCTGAGTACATGCCTAGCCTAGAACTCAATGTCATCGTTCTCATCTTTATCAACTTCAACATTCATGATGGGCCTATCATATATTTTGTCCAAAGTGTAGATGGCCTCTAATACCCTATCTGAATCCTGCTCCCAAATCTTTGGAGCAATTGGGGTCTTCAATGTGTATTGTGCAAGGGTGAGGGATATCCTGCAATAATCCCAGATCCTAAGCTCATGATCATCTACACAATTGATCCAGTGGTCTTCCAGATGTGGTTCATGGATATAGAACCTGCCGAAGATGTGGCTGTATGTTCCTATCGGGTCAAACCTTGGCTAGACTATTTTATAGAGCTGTAGTGGGCATTCATCCCATTCAAAAGCCAAGGATTTGTAGACCTTCATATCTTGTAATGTGTATGGCCCCAGAGAAATGAGTAAGTCCCAACAATGTTTCTTTTTGTGCTTGATATGTTCATAGGCGTCAGTGAGCTGTCTGGCCATTTCCAAGGCAATTATCCAATCAAATGGATATTGGGGCAACTTCTTAGGTCTCAAGGTAGACCCTGACACCTGGATGTAAGTGAATGTCTTATACTATATGTAGTAAGCACTAATGGCCCTCACCTTGGCGACTGCTTCCTTTGACATCCTCTTCGCAAAATCACCTTCAATGGACCAGATGATTGCGAAGGTGAAGGCGTCATTGACTATCCTATAGTCCAGGCTATCTTCTAACATGTTTTCCTTTCTTTGTAGCTAGGGGTACATAATGTGAGGCCATGTATTCAGATTATTTATATTTCCCCTCTTGGTGAGTCCCAGGTAGTCTGCCCATGCTACCAATAAGTACACCATGTAGGTACTCATGTAGAATTTAGGGTTGCATTTTACTGCCACCAACTGTTCATCCAACCTATCGCTGATGATGGTTCCCCAATCAAACCTAGGATTACGGCCTCTAATTTTATATATTAAGAGAATCATCCAGTTCTCCAGTTGGAAGGACTGAGGTTATCCATATACCCAGCTAGGTAATGTTAGGGCTGCCTGGATATCCTCTTTCATGTACCCCCTCCTAAGGTCTATCTTATCTAACCTATTTTTGGGGAGAGGTTGCTCGAGGTAATTCTTATTGACAATGTCGTACGCCTCTTCCCCATTGTTGTTGAACCACCCATTTCCATTTTCTATGAAGAAGTCATAGAATTTGTCTATGCCTTTGTGG
This sequence comes from Thuja plicata, assembly GCA_018584345.1. Lineage (NCBI taxonomy): Eukaryota > Viridiplantae > Streptophyta > Pinopsida > Cupressales > Cupressaceae > Thuja > Thuja plicata. The sequence goes on from MU228452.1 coordinate 2,543,334, forward strand.
AGGTGGAAGACCTCTTCTATGATGTTTGGTCTGATATCCAATACCACATGTCCCTCTGTGTTCTGGACCACCTTTTTATCCAAGTCATAATGGTTTTCCAAATTCATGATCAGTTCGTACGAGGTGACAACTATTGGGTGGGCTGCCGCGTTAACTAGTCCTAACATGACTAGTGAGGTACAACCTTTTGGTCTCTTGGCCGGTTGGGAATATCTTATCATGAATTGATCCTAATATACATTCCCGATATCGGTATTAGTGATCTCCAGGTGTTTGTTTCCAACCTTGAAAGGGGGAGTGTTCCCCTTGTATAAGTACTTCATTGGTGATGCAGTCTTTTTCTCAAGCATTCCTGCAACAAAATATGCAAGTATGAATGTTTTATTTGTAGAAGAAACTAAAAAGAACTAACTAATAAAGAAAAATAGGAGTAAAAATCTCTCTAAGTAGCCAAAAATGCATATTTCATACTTTCGGCCTTTTCAGGGTTTCGAGCGCCAAAAATTGGTTCAAAGTACGAAAAGGCCGAAACTGTGAAAGAGCAGTCGATGAAATGGAACCTGTCAGCTTTTTGGTGTGCAAAAGTCCAAAAATATTCTTCGGACGTCAAAAGTGCAAAATGGATCTCAGACTCTGAAAGTATGAAACCCCATAAGGTAAATAGTATCCTTGGAGATTCAGACTTGTTGGTGTTTCAGAAATCTCGGAGGTCCAAAACGCTGAAAAGGACGAATCTTTGAAGACCACTTGGATGACAGACCAGACCTAGTTTTTAGCCCTTTAAAGGCTAAAAACCTATGAAAAAGGTCACCACTGAAGACAGGAAAAACCCTAACTAGAAAATGTAAAGGACCAGACTCGACTTGACCAGGAGGGGCTTCCCCCACAAGGCTAAGGGCATAAAAATCCCTAAAGGATTGGGGGGTTAGCATGCATTGGGCTAGATAGGCACCAGGTGTGAAACCCTAAACCTAAACCATGAAGAGAGAAAAAACCACTGAGTGGAGAGGAAGGAACCTACCTTGTGAGAGCTAGGAGTAGAGGAGGAATACACAAGGAGGTCGAAGGCACGAGGTGATCAACCACAAGGAGCGAGGATGAAGCTTGCAAAGTCGCTGCTCAGAAGATGTCGGAGATGAAAGAAAAAGAAAGTGAGTGAAACTAGGGCCTTTTGCCATTTTATAACCCACAGGGGGGAACGTCATCACTTTTGGTGTTTCAGCGTCTGAAACACTGAAAGTCCAGAGGTAGACACCTTTCAGCCTTTCGGTGTTTTTGAAGGCCAAAAACACCAAAAGGGCCGAGCTTTGGCCTTTTAGCCATTTCGGTATTTTGGAGGACTTAGTCCTCTGAAAGGCGAAAAGGGTGAAAAGGCCAAAAAAAGGTGCCTTGTTTATTCAACAGGCTGATAATGAGACTAATTTATGAGGGACTAGAAAAGGGGCATACTCAAAAGACCAAAAGACAAAAAAGAAGGGGGGTACCCATGGTCAGAGGAACAACATGGGGTGTCTATTATGGACCCACAACAAATAGCCCCGACAAAAGGAGGAATGACCAAGGCATTTCTTCATCATCAAGACTCTTTCAGGTTTCAGTTTTGTAGTAGAATGAAAACCAAGAAATGTATGAGTTAACAATCTTTCAATGACTTCCAGTTCTGAAGTTTCTATTAGTCTCCCTAGTGTGTGTTTACGTGTGTCCATTCTTTGACCTTTGATTGTGGTAACCTGAACATTCGTTAGCTATTCTCGACCTTTGACATGTAGACTAGGGCTTCTCGGAAAGAGCTTTTCTTCCAATCAAGCATTTATACCCCTGACAAAGTTTTCCCCGAATCCCAAGTATAACCTTTCTCTACTGCCAGCTGGGCATTCATAGCCCTGGTAGAGATTGTCATAGTCACCCCAATCCATTCTGTTTGCTAGGCTGTGGCATTTTGCTTGAGAGTTCTTGTTCTTTGGATAATGGTTCTCATCCTTTTTTGGGTACATTAACCGTCTCTTTCTTGGATGTATGTTTATTCCATGCGTTCAGGTCCATATTTTCTTCTCTGATTGATCCAAGTAGTTATTAGGCTATGCTACCTAGATTCCACACTCGTGAGCTCTTCGGAGCCACTTTTCTTTTTGTGCACATTCTTATTTTCTTTCTTCAACTTTTCTCTTCTTTCTTTTTGCCACTTCCTTCGCATTCATTAAGACTTGGGTTTTGGGATCAGTGGGTGCCCAAATCCATGCACTAATGATGGTCACAATTGATAAATGCTCAAAATACCACCATTCTTGGGTGCCATTTCTTAATTTTTTTTGGTGATTAGAATGACCGAGCTTGCAACCTCTTCCTATTTGCCAATGATAGATGCTACCACTTTGCCTTTTGGAGTGTGCTCTGTGATGTATGTTGCCTAGGAGAAATTGACTAAGAAATACCTCTGCTCCTACTTAGGAACCACTTGGAATGAATCCACAACACACTTGAACCAAAGAAAAATGTGAAAGAATTGATCAAACTCAATTCTACACAACCCAAGAAGAACCTGTTAGCCAATAACCTATTACAAGAAAAGAAGAAAATGGAGACAGAAGGAAAATGATCTCAGAATGTGAAAAATGCATAAGAGATAATTGAAAAAGTACAAGGCTCTACCTTATAAAAGGTGAGAAAGAAACCCTAAAGGAAAAATCTAGGTTGCACATTATTAATTAATAATGTACCTAAGTGAAGCTTAAGTAACTAGAGTAATATAAACTTATATAATTAAATCGATATGATTTAATTAATAAGTATAAAGTGATAATACTTTAACACCCCCTTAAGCTGAACGCAGGGAGAAAGCTGACCTAGAAAAAACTAAGAAAGCGAGAAATGGGTCCCGACAACAAGGCCTGTTCAGGTACCCAGTACAAGGAAATCTCTGTAAACCAGAGACAAAGGAGAAAACCCAGTGGGAAAAACTCCTCTCCAAAAAGAGATATAAAAGCAAGCAAAGACAAAAGGAATGACTTCAAGAGACTCTCTCAAAGCCAGTAGTACAATGCGTGATGCCAACCCCCCCGTGAGAGAGGGTCAAGGCTCCAAAGCGCCCCCAGAATGAAAGAACCCCTGGATCAATGAACAAACCACCATGACTCCAATGCAAAGGAGTGAAAGGAAGTGGGCACTGAAGAGGTGACCTCAAAAGATGAGGTGTCACTGGAAGGCCGAGCTGA
>MU228452.1:2565260-2585690 GCA_018584345.1 Thuja plicata
TTCATTTTGGGTTTAAAACTGAATATTAAACATTTCAATTTGGTGCTCTAAAACTGAATCCTAACTAGCTTGGATTAATAGCAATCTGTATTTGCATTTGCATTTAGATTAATCAATAGTTTACTTTTAGCATATAGATTTAAATCCTTCGTTTAGGTCTTCAGTGTAGTCACTGAGTTTGCAATGACCTGATAGCAAGCTCATACTCCTGCCTTCTAGAAGGCAACAGGTCGACTCTTTCAGACATGCAGGATGAATAAATCCATATTCATTCCTGTATGCAGCTGAAGAATAATGACCATGTTGAAGTGTTTTTCTAAATCAGAGGCCCACATTTAGCTAGCACATTAATCACTCCAACAACATCTAAGCCCCATTGGGCAAACATACATACCTCATATACCGTTTGTAGGGGCATTGCCAAATTTCTTTCTCGGGTTGCACTCATTTGGCAAGTGTGGCATGATCTCACATGCTTGCCAATGTCTTTGAATATTGTTGGCCAAAAATATCCTGCTCTCAGGATTTGGTGGGTAGTTGCCTCAACTGAACCGTACCCTGTCCCATATTTGTCATGAAAATCTTCTAGGATGCATTTCGCCTCCAGCCTATCCAGAGACCTGAGGTACAAACCCTCATAATTGCATTTAGAGAATTGACCATTCTTTAGCATGTGGGAGCTGCTTTTTATTTTTAGATCTCTTCTTTATGAACCATTCATCCCCTTTGGGTAGCAGTTATGCAACAGGTAGTAAACTATATCTTGGTACCATATGTCGGTAATCACACCTTGATTGGTGTAGGTCTGACACACCAGACCTTCTTCAACTTTGGAGATCAACTTTGTCAGGCCTTGACCTCTCACTTATTTCATTGGGTGGATCTTTAGGTCAAAATCTTGGAGGATTCTCATCCATTTTCCTCTATGTTCTTCCAACTCATTCTGCATCAAAAGAGACTTGACAGCCATGTCAGGGAATATTCTGAAGACCTTGCATCTCAAGATGTAGTGTCAAAATTTCTTTACTTCTTTGAGAAGGGAAAAAGACTGTTTATCTAAATTGGGGTACCTGGTCTCAGAATCCTTAAAGGGGAAACTCATAAAGGCTATAGGTCTTTCATCTTCACTGTCCTTCTTCTATGTTAGGATGCCTGCACATTAGTGCTCGGATGCAAAAGAATAGACCTTGAAAGGTAGGGCATAGTCGAGAATGACAAGGAATGGGGCCGTGGAGATGGCACTTTTTATTTCCTTAAAATATTTCTTTACTTGGATGGTCCATTTGATCTTGGAATCCTTTTTGAGCATGTCGTTCAATGGCTTTACTATCTCCGCGAAGGCACTGATGAACTTCCTTATGAAGTTAATCTTCCCAAAGAAAGATTTCAACTCTTTGCAGCTATGGGGCAGAGTCAACTTTAGGATAGCTTCCACCCTCTCAGGGTCTATGACTATCCCATCCTCTATAATGATGTGTCCCAATAGCTTCCCTTCAATTACCCCGAACATGTACTTCTTTGGGTTGAGAGAGATCCCATATTTCCTGCACCTTTGCAAACATTTTCTGAGGTCTTCTATGTGGTCATCTCTTTGTTTTGTAAATACTGTGAGGTCATCCATGTAAATGATAATACACTTCCCAACTAACCCTTTGAAGGCTATGTCCATTTCTCTTTGGAAAGTGGCCCTGACATTTATCAGACCGAAGGGCATCTGCCGGTAGGCGAAGGTTCCCCATTTTGTTGTAAATGTTGTCTTCAACCTATCCTCTTCCTGCACCATTACTTGATTATATCCTAAGTAACCATCTAAGAAGGACATCATTTTGGATCTATTGACTATCTATAATACTTTTTCGAGAGATGGGAATGGGTTGTTATCCTTTTGGGAGGATTTATTTAGGTTCTGGAAGTCCACGCATAACTTGATCTCACTAGTCTTCTTTCTTACGGGCACCAAGTTTGTGACCCATGTGGAATTTCAAATTGGAAAAATGATTCTGGCATCTAGTAACTTCTGGACCTCCTTTTGAATCAAGGGCTCCATAGTAGGGTTCACAGGCCTTTGGCATTGTCTAAATGGTTTGGAGTCCAGTTTCAAGGGGATGTTGTGTACTATGATTGAGGTATCACATGTCTTTAATTCTTCATAACTCCAGGCTATAACATCTCGATATTTGGTGAGGAGTTGGACCATTTTCTCCTTTTCTTCTCTAGTACCCACTTTGCCGATGTGTACCTCTTGTGGTTCTTCCTTCGTTCCGAGGTTGTATGTCTCACACTCTTTGCCATTGGGAGTTACATCTGGGCATTTCTTTATGACAGTCCCATCACTATAAAAAATCCTTTCTAGTTCTACCATCCCCTTTGGTATAGCATTGGTCCTTAGGTTTATGATGCCATGGTCATCGAGGTCCTCAAGATTGACTACTTCTTCCCCTTCTTCTTCCTTCCTTTTGTCTATGATCTATTTTTCAAACACACCCGTGCACATGATGAAATCAAGGATGTGTTGATCATCTTGGAAGACTTGGAAACTAGTGATGTTATCTAGGATGGTCGACACTGTGATGAGTGCAACTAAAGAATTCTTTAATTTGGACTTCTCCATTGGATGTAGTGAACTGGTGGATACATCTAGGGAATCAACAATGACGTTCTTTCTCCGTGGGATAGATTATATGTTGAAGGCTTCAAAGTCATTGATAAAATCCAATGCCCTATTTTGGTAGGCCGAGAGCCTCTTATCGTTGAAATAATACTGACTGCAGACTTACTTGATGACCAATTGTGAATCTCCTTCCACTGATAAAGCCTTTATTCCTTTCTCATTGTCCAGGAGGAGTATGTGGATCAGTGCTTCATACTTTGCAACATTATTAGTGCATCAAAATTGTAATCTGTATGCAGCGTAAGAAGACTTACCTCTCGGGTTAATGAGTTCGATCCCCGCGCCTGCTCCTTGTTTACATTTAGAGCTGTCAAAGTGTAATTTCCAAATCTGTTGTTTCCCAGCGAGGCTAGACTTGGTGGGGGCCCTTTTGGTGAAACCTATGGTTTTGGTACTTTGATCCTTCCCTCCATCACTATCTGAGGAAATTGATTCTCCTTCCACTATCCCTTGGATACATCTGGGTTCAGAGATTTCCACACCCTTACTATTTTCATCCTTCAGTAACCCCTTGTAGGGCGGATAGGCTCCATCATCCAAAGTGCTCTAGTCACTAAGCACGTTTAGGGCCAGGATTTTGTCATCTTAGTTTGACTCACTGTCTTGAATTAGATTGGCCGGGTTTTCTTCCTTTGGCACGGGGTCACTCTGATGAACTATAACTGATTGAATGTTTGAAGATGTTAAGTTGATGATCATGCAAGGCATTAAATCAATTAATGTATTGTATTGTTATTGATGTCAACTTGATATAATTTGTATGGTCATGGACATACTGCCAAAGAATTCAAAGAACTGATGAATCAAAGGCTATGCTATTAGTAATGCATATAAGTCAAGTATTCACAAAGTGACTGTATACATTGATAGAGTGCACACCGACAGACAGAGTAAAATAGCAAAGTCACAGTGTTACTTAATGAGCAAATGTGCAACATTGCCAACAAGCAAAGTCATAGTGTTTCCGGATGAGAAAAGCACAGAGTAACCCGACAAAAATAATTATAGTGTTGCCCAATGGATGGAGATCCTGAAGTCAACTAAAGTCACACCGATGAAATAGACAGTTATCACCGATAAATAACTGAAGTATTGACCGACGGAATAGAGAGTTCAGAAATGACAAAATTCTTAGCTATCAAGAGCTAAAAATAGACTTAACTGATACTTATCATTGTTTTAATCAACAAGATAAAGCCGGAGATAAGTAATGGATTTAAAGCTGCTTTGTCTAGTTGGCAAGAAGATCTCTATGAGATAAAATTGGAGTTTTTCTTTAAATCTTATTGGCGAGAATTGTGGATCACACCAAGATCAATAAAGCCAAGAAATGATGAATCATGTATATAAAGAGACAACCTAATTCATTACAAATTTTGGAGAGAAGGGAAGTGAAAAGAGAATAGATGCTGAAGAGATTCTGAAGGAGAAGAAAGTATTCATTCAAACCTGATCAACAAGTTGAGGAAAGAGCTAGATTATGCAGACACCGACAAACAATGATACAACATCACAGAGTAGAATAGTGTGGAGCAAAGGTATTGAATTTATTATATTTATTAGAGATGTAATGTACTTACAATAGATCTAAAAATCTGCAATTCAAGTTGTATGTGTGAACAGATCAATTTACTATTTCAATTTAACCATTGAAGCATCAAGTCTCTTAACCGGGCAGGACTTAAAATTCTTTTGTAATTGAGATACATCCCAAGGAGTATCAAAAATTTTGATCATAGAAAGTAGCATTGGATATGCCCAATACCTATTGACAGGCCAAGTGAGTGTTTGATCAAGGATGGTAGCATTAGATGCTAGATACTAAGTGACAAACTATCTTTTAAATCCTCTAACAAGGTCACACCTAATAGTGTGTTTGTAACCTTTAATAGGGTTGGATCTTAACTGAGCTCACTTCAGAAGAGTGAAAATTTGGGGTACCGGTCTCAGTGGTTTTCCCTTAATAGGGTTTCCATGTTAAAAATCCATGTGTTATGTGTTTATGTTTCATTACTTTACTATTTTACACTTCACATAAGTTATTATGGATTGATCAGTATAAACTAGTTATTTACTGTGTTTCGGTAAATAGAAAGATTGCTTATCGGTAAACATATAGAAGAAGGTTTTACAAAGCATTTTGACAAGTATAAATTTGATATAAGTATTTCAAGGCATTCATCTTATAGGACTGAAGATAACTAGAGGTATAATTTGTGGTACTGAGTTTAAAAGGGTTGATTTAAGGATTAATTTTTGAGGCTACTGATTCACCCCCCCTCTTAGTTATTACTAACACACTCTAATCTACTACCTTAAAGCCTTATTCCATTGCATGTCCTTCCCATACCTCCTTTGGTAGGGCGATCTGGGCTAATATTCGTGATAGTGCCTCCTGGGATTTGGGGCATGTGAGCTCTGAATGGATTTCTTGGTGTAATTGATAATATCCTAGTAGTAACAAGATGTTGGGATTGGCATCCCGTCCTAAATGCCCCAGGCTTTCTATAGTGCTGTCAATAAAACTTCTAAAGATGTTGTCACTGATGGGTAACTTGAGGTGGCCCTGGATGGGACTATGGTCTGAATCTTCCCCTTCTCAGATTTGAAACATGAGGACATCGTCCATTCGATAAGTGCCTAATTCAATTTGTGTGAACATAACTTCAATAGGAGCATTGTATTCTATGATCATCCTTTTCAGTTTTGGTTCTGAGTCTATCTTGATTTGATTGTTCAATCCTCTCCAAGGCAGCCATAGTTGAGTGAAATTTGTAGACAACCAACCCCTCAGACATCTGGTCCACTCTCATCTTAACAACATTTCGTAGGTTTTAGGGATTTCCACTATATGTATATCAATGCACTCTCATATCCTTGGATATGCAACCAATTGAGTATGTACATCTTTGAGCACGCCAATTACTTTGAATTCCATTTTATCTAGTTGTATCACTACCTTGTTGGTTATTCGGGGTACCATTCCTAGTTTTTGACAAATTGACAAGGGCATGATGTTGCACGATGCTCCAGAATCAATCAAGAAATTATGTAAATTCTTCCCAAACATCCGCAAACTGAGTAGGAAAGGGGGTACCTCCGTCTTGTCTTTTAACATTGCGGGAAAAGCCTCAGAAGTATTGATATTTCATGTGGGTGCTCTTGTACTGCTAGCTAACGGACCTTGCTTTGAATGGTCCAACGATTTTAAAAGGGCTTCCTTTTGAGACAGGAAACCTTGTAGTAATTTGAACATAGATATGTTCACCTTGGTCCTTTTCAACTCTTCGACCGCACTATATTTGTCACTTGACCATGCTGCGTTCTTGTAACCAACAAATGTATTTGCAGGAGGAGTCATAGGAGAATTTGGCCCTTTGGGAGGCATGGGGTTGTTGCTGGCCTGAGGATTTGGGGGAGTTGGTTGTTTTCTAGGAGGTATACTGTCAGTGAGGGGTTCTTTCCTACTTCGTAGATTATATGAATTCTAGTGATTATTTTGGAAGGCATGTACTTCAGAGTATTCAGGTTCCTCTTCTCTCTAAAATGGGAATACAAAATCTTCTTCTTTTGCATATGTATCCGAACCTTATCCATTTTTGCACTCGTAAGAATTGAACATCATGGCGTTGAACTAAACAGGTGGCTCATCAGGATTCTAAGTATGACAGTTGTAGGATTTGCCTCTGTATCCTTTGTGGCCTTGGTAAGAGTTTGGAGCCCCGACAAAATTTTCTTTTGAAGCTTCGTATGTGTTTGTATTATCCGTGGGGATGCTACCATTGTTCGGTCAGGTGTTCCATGGCCTAGTGGGCCTTTGTTACCCAAATGGCTTCTCTTGTGTATTGTTGTTGTTGTTGTAAGTATTGAAACACTGATTTGGGTTATGAGGATAGGAATTCAAACCAGTAGATGTCTACTGGTATCCCCCTTGGTTTTGGGATGGGTTTAAATTCATCCTGGTGAGCTCACTTGTGAGTTGTGACAAGTTTTTCCTCATGACGTCTAGCTCAGAACCTATGAGAGTATCAGGTTTGGTTTGGGGAATAATTCTTTGCTCTACAAATGCTGCCTTATGGGTTTCATAGCCTGGGTAGGTGATGGATGGTGGTATGGTTGTGAATGGTTGTGGCGGAATTGGATTCATTGATGGCATGTGAGTGGCCAGAGTTTGACTATTTTCTACAAATGGATGTGGGGCAACAATGTTGTTAATGATGGGCATGGCTATGAAGTTCCCCTCCTGTGGATCCATTTGTTGTGTAAATGTAATGGCCTTGTTATATACCTTTTCCATTGTATCTCTATCTGTAGGGGGAAGTCTTCTTAGGAAAATTGAGGTGATCGGGTCGAAAGCTTTAAGATAAACTTGTATGACAGCTGCCTCTGGTATGGTGTAAGGAGCTTACAATTTTTCATGCATTTTATAGAAGCGATGGTTGAACATGGCGATGGGCTCTTTGGGATCTTTTCTTGTTGTAATGAATTGGTGATGTATTGCAGATGGATCCATGTACAAATTGAATTGGTTAAGAAATTTGGTTTCAAATTCATTCCATGTAGAGATAGATCCCATTGGTAAATTAAGGTACCAGTTGTACGCAAATTCTCCCAAAGTGTAAGGGAAAAGGTGATAGACAACGTCCTGGTGGGAAATCTCCTTGCGGTTGCAAATTTATTTGAAGGTACAAATGTTCTCTTCTACTGTTCTTGATTCACCATATATGAAATGTGTGCAAAACCTTTTCAGATTCTTGGGAAATTCATGGAGTTGTCCAACAAAATTCAATGGTGAACTTTGTGCATTAGCGAAGAAAGCCATCAGACGAGGTAGTTGCAAATTATGATTTTGCAAGTTCTGATTTTGATCTATGGCTATGGGAATAATTGTGACAACGATGTATGATTACTGTTCAAGCGGATTCTGTGAATTGACAGGATGGTAAGAGGATTTCTCCTTTGTTTTCCCTTTGTCACTGCGAGGCCTATGATGGTGAGTGAGTTCAATGAACTCGCCTCTTTTTGGAGATGATATAAGCACTCCTTCAAACCTCTCCAAGGAGAAAGATCAAATGTTTTCCAGCTTTTCAGTCTTGAGGCACTCCTTCTAGCGCCACCTCTATTGAGCATTGTTTTCACACAAGCCAACTTGCTAGGATCTTGAGATTCGATTTCCTCTCTTGAAAGAATAATGAAATTATTCCAAAGGTTCTCCGGGGTTGGGTCACAACCTACTTGGTTACTCAGTTGAAGATAAATGTGAATGTTCACAAGGAGGCCTTTGCTGGTACGTTCAAGACATCAAACTACAAAACAATCCTTTAGTACTATTTTTGGCATTTTATGTTTTAACAAGATTTAGTGATTGAAATAAAAATGCAATTTTGTATTTTTGAGGTGATTACTTTTAGATTGAGACAGAATTCAAAGGAGCAAGGTAACAAGAGATGAAGTAAATTACCAAAATGAAATCCTACGGACATAAACCGCTGTAAACCCTTGCTTACAAATTGAATGGTGGGGAGATTTGGAACAAAACCAAGAGATATAAATCAGACAAAGTTGCAATTCTATACCCAATAGATGTAAGCATTTGGAGAGAAGATATATTCACTTGCGCATGATATTCAAAATCTATCAAATTGCAAAGCCACCAAGATGCGCGCACCCATGAGATGAATTTATCATTAAGCCCAATAGATGATCCCTTCAACACATTCGTCACAACAAGGTAGATAGACAAAAACAAACTCCAACTAAGGTAAACGCAAATTCGAAACACAAAAAAATAAGAGGCTCTTTGAAAGTAATGAATAATGCATACACACAATTCACCAATTCACATAGATGGCAGCAATTTACACACCACGAATGAAGCACCAAATGTAGATCTTTATTGTATTAAGAATCCAACCCTATTACATTGATTTGATTACAATATATAGAGTTTTTGATCTACCAACTCTGAATGCCAAAATTAGGGCATCAAAGAGTCTAAATTTATGAAAATAAACTAAAACTAAAGCTTAGCTGAAAGGAAACTATTGCTAATTGATACTGAATAGCTTGCATAGATTTTAAATCCATTTATAATCAGTTTCCCCATGCAAGAGGGATCAAACTCGTCAAGGAAGAAAGTGAAAGAAGATAGTGTTTATTCTGTGAACTGGAGTCTTCTTCTTGGTTCTTGGAGTTCTTCCTTGGAATATTCATTTGGAGGTTCTTCTTATGGTGGGAACTGATAAGGGACCCTAAGTCCTTCCAAAATGAATTCAAGTTAACCATAAATATGATCTGGAATTAAACTGGTATGCAAAAAGATGATCTCGCTGGAAGCACTCAAATTTTAGGCCCCCGACCTCTACTCTGAAGTTTTTAGTATCCAAAATTGGCTAAGTGTCGAACTAACTCTGGAGACCTAAAAGTTTCAGCCTTTTCAGAGGCTGAAAGGCTGAAAGTTTTGAAAAGCCAAAATGCCTCGTAGGCCGTAAGGACTGGGGGGCAACAAGGCTGAAAATTGTATTATTTTGAGGAGACCGAAAGGCCAAAAGGCCAAAAGGCCAAAAATTTCCTTGGGAGAATTTTGCTAAGTGCTGAAACTATTTTTCTTCCAAAATGCTCAAGGGTCTAAGGAGTCAGTTTGGGAATACTTCTGGGTGTGCATCTCGAAGCCTCTATATGATCTCCTAAACTTATTCATAGTTTATCTTCTTTATTTTCACCTTGTTGAACTTTTGTTCTTGCTTCTCTTTAAATGTAGTCAATTCGGAAGCAAAGAAATGGATCTCCTCTTCGTGTCCTGTCATTCTTAACATTTATTCCTTTGAGTAGAACAACTGTTGTAAGGCCTCCTTAGTACTGATACCTGCCATAATATCCCTGAACTGTTGGACCACTTCTTTTGATGGCCATAAGATATTCTTATCTTCATCTCGGTACAAGTCAAGGCCAATACCTGTGAAGAAAACATCTATTTCTTCTACCCATTTCAAGACCTCTTTCTTCTTTTCTAATATGGAGGCTTGACATTTTTCATAGACACTAATTATCTTGACTATGCACTTAATCCAAGTCTCAAAATTGTCCATCTCCTCACCTTGATATATCTTTACCAAGATCTAGAAGCACTATTTCTTAATGATTTTTAAGTCTTGGAGGGCGACTCTCCATTTTCTTTTTTCAGGCTCCAAGCCACCTTTGTTCTCCATCAACTTTATTAAATTTATGGCTTCAACCAAAATGATCCTATAAGGTTTGAATACCAATTTGATAGCCTCTTCCCCATACTTCTCAAAATCTCCTTTCCAATCTGCACTTGCTTTGATTAAGGATGGTGTCAAATCCACTGGCAATTCTAGGGTGTTGCTCTTCTCTAATACTTCCTGTAATGAGGCCTCTGGATAGCTTGGGTCAATAGGACCAACCATCTTGCAAATGAACTTCTTCAAAGCTTCATTATGTTCCGTCAGGGACTTTATGGTCTCCTCATCTTTCTCATGAACCCTAAGGCATGTTTAAGCCCTAAGGCTACCAGTGTCTTTCTCCCTTCCCTGGTGGGTTCTCCCAAATCTACCTCCTCAAACATTTAGTCTTCTAGATTTTCTTGCATTTGAGAGGTGCTAGCAGAAGGAACTGCAACCTGTGCCTTCCAGCAACCCCTAGTGTCTTGGGTGGCATAGGACATTGTACGTGCTAGTAATATGACCCATGTTTGATGAAAAGCTTGCCCTAAAGAAGCCATAGTTGTATCTTCCCCCTCATCTTCATCTGTGTAAGTTCTTTTCCTTAACTGGATTTCTTTAGTGAACCATGTAGGTTTATTAGATGTGGTAACTAACTCATATGGGGCAACTTGAAGGACTGAATCCAAGTTTTGGGGCCCTGGGGTTACTTCCTTATCTAGCCCTTCTTCTTGTTCCTTGTTCTGTTCCTCCTCATTCATTCCTTCCCCTTCTTCTCCTTCTTCCATTTCCTCTTCTTCCCTTCCCTCTTCTGCTGCCTTATGTTGCCTTTCCTTGTTCTGGTCTTCATCTCCTGAGGAGCTAATCAAAACTTTGGTATTAAGACCGGTCATGACTTTCAATGTGGTTTCAAAAGGTGACATGACTTCTACACTTCCTGATCCTCCAAGGGTCAGGATGAAGCAAGGCAAAGAGATTGATGGTGGTGGAGTAGGTGTAAGGAGAGTCAGAATGGGAGATGGGAGAGTATTAGTTGGAGGCAGAGTCAGTGTTGGAGTTGGGAGAAGTGGTGGTGGAGTAGGAATTAGAGGTGGGAGAGTAGTTGGTGGAGTAGGAATGTGAGGCGGTGGAGTAGCAGCGAAGGTCTCTTCTGTGGCCTTATCCCTTGTTACATCTTGGGTGATTGGGGCATCTTGATTTTTGAGCCCTTGATCTATGCTAGATCTCACTTCTGTAATAGGTACATAAGGTGTTGGATTAGTAAATTAAGTAGGAGGTGGAGTGAGGGTTACCTGTGGCTGAAAGAGAGATGGACCTCTAGTTTCGTACCCTGTTGCATAGCCTAGTGTGTCTTGCCCTTGGTCTAAAAATCCTTCCAGACCTTTAAAGTCAGACATTTGGAACTCATTTGATCCTAACACCTCTAAGGGATTATCTTGTTCTTTGGGATCCTCTTGGTGTTTCCTGGTAGCCTTCTCTCTCCTCTTCTAAGACCTTGTCCATTTAACTAGGGGTCTGGTTCCTCTTGTACTATTTCCAATTATGGAGACACAAAAGTCCTCTTCCTTTTATATGTTTTCTTACCCTTTTTAGTGGTAGGAGGAGATTCTATGAAAGTGGACAACCCTTCACCTAGCAAAGCCTGTGCTGACCCCACTGGAGGATCTATCTGCCTAGACATTCTAGTTTTGGGAGCCTTGTGCCTTGGGTTTGACCCATACTCTACTACATGTTCATGGCCATACATTGTGTTTTTCTTATGTGGTGGCGCCTTCCTATATTGTGGCACTGTATTTTTCTCTTCATGCTATTTATCTGCCTTCTTAGGTGGATCCATTAAAATTTTTACCAGGATTGGCTCCATTTTATAAGGCCTTTTGATCCAAGTTTCTGTTGTTCTAAGTACATTCCTATCCCAAAACTCAATATCATCATCCTCATCTTTATCAACTTTGGTATTCATGATGGACCTATCATATATTTTGTCCAAAGTGTAGATGGACTCTAATACCCTATCTGAATCTTGCTCCAAACCTTTAGAGGAATTGGGGTCTTCAATGTGTGTTGTGAAAGGGTGAGGGACATCCTGCAATAATCCCATATCCTGACCTCATGATCATCTACACAATTGATCCAGTGGTCTTCCAAATGTGGTTCATGGATATAGAACCTGTCGATGATGTGGCTGTATGTTCCTATCGGGTCAAACCTTGGATAGACTGTTTATAGAGCTGTAGTGGGAATTCATCCCATTCAAAGGCCAAGGATTTGCAGACCTTCATAGCTTGTAATGTGTATGGGCCCAGAGAAATAGGGAAGTCCCAACAATGTTTCTTTTTGTGCTTGATATGTTCATAGGTGTCAGCAAGCTGTCTGGCCATTTCTAAGGTGATTATCCAATCAATTGAATATCAAGGCAACTTCTTAGGTCTCAAGGTAGACCCTACCACCTGGATGTAAGTGAATATCTTGTATTGTATTTAGTAAGCCCCAATGGCCCTCACCTTGGCGACTGCTTCCTCTGACATCCTCTTTGCAAAATCACCTTCAATGGACCAGATGATTGTGAAGGTGAAGGTGTCATTGACTATCCTGTAGTCCAGGCTGTCTTCTGACATGTTTTCCTTTCTTTGTAATTGGGGGTACACAATGTGAGGCCATGTATTTGGATCATTTATATTTCCCCTCTTGGTGAGTCCCGGGTAGTCTTCCTATGCTGTCAATAAGTACACCACGTAGGTACTCATGTATAATTTAGGGTTGTGTTTTACTGCCACTAGTTGTTCATCCAACCTATCACTAATGATGGTTCCCCAATCGAACCTAGACTTACGGCCTCTGATTTTCTCTATTAAGAGAATCATCAAGTTATCCAGTTGGAAGGACTGAGGTAATCCATATACCTGACTTAGTAATGTTAGGGCTGCCTGTATATCCTCTTTCATGTACCCCCTCTTGAGGTCTATCTTGTCTAACCTATTTTTGGGGAGAGGTTGCTCGAGGTAATTCTTATTGACAATTTCATACACCTCTTCCCCGTTGTTTTTGAACCACATGTTTCCCTTTTCTATGAAGAAGTCATAGAATTTGTCTATGACTTTGTGGAGGTGGAAGACCTCTTCTACGATGTCTGGTATGATATCCAATACCACATGTCCCTCTGTGTTTTGGACCATCCTTTTATCCGAGTCATAATGGTTTTCCAAAGTCATGATCAATTTGGATGAGGTGACAGCTACTGGGTGGGCTGCCATGTTAACTAGTTCTGACAGGACTAGTGAGGTACAATCTTTTGATCTCCCGGCTGGTTGGGAACATCTTATCAGGAATTGATCCTAATCTAAATTCCTGATATTAGTATTAGTGATCTCCAGTTGTTTTTTTCCAACCTTGGAATGGGGAGTGTTCCCCTTGTATAAGTACTTCATTGGTGACATAGTCCTTTTCTTAGGCATTCCTGCAATGAAATATGCAAGTATCAGTGTTTTATTTGCAGAAGAAACTAAAAATAATTGAAAAGAATTGACTAATCTAGGAAAAAAAGAGTAAAAATCTCTCTAAGTAGCCAAAAATGCAGATTTTGCACTTTTGGCCTTTTCAGGGTTTCGGGCGCCGAAAACTGGTTATGAGTGTGAAAAGGCTTTAAGTGCGAAAGAGCAATCGATGAAACGGAACCTGTTGGATTTTTGGTGTGCGAAAGTCTGAAAAGATTCTTTGTACGCCAAAAGTGAGAAATGGTTCTTGGATTCCAAAAGTTTGAAACCCTGTAAGGTAGACAATATCCTCAAAGATTTAGACTTGTCAGTGTTTTAGACATCTCGGAGGTCCAAAACAACAAAAATTCCAAATCTTTGAAGACCACTTGGACAATAGACCAGACCAGATTTTTGGCCCTTTAGAGGCCAAAAACCTACGATAAAGGTTGTGAACGAAGAAAGGAAAAACCCTAACTAGAACACGTGAAGGACTAGACCTGACTTGACAAGGAGGGGCTTCCCCCGCAAGACTAAGGGTGTAAAAATCCCTAAAGGACTAGGGGGGTCAGCACGCACTGGGCTGGATAGGCGCCAGGTGCAAAACCCTAAACCTAAACATGAAGAGAAAAAAAACCACTGAGTGACAAGGAAGGAACCTACCTCATGAGAGCTAGGACTAGAGGAGCAAGACACAAGGAGGTCAAAGGCATGGGGTGATAGCCACAAGGAGCGAGGAAAAATCTTGCAAAGTTGCTGCTTAGAAGATGCCGGAGACAAAATAAAAACAAAGTGAGTGAAATTAGGGCCTTTTTCCCTTTTGTAACCCGTGGGGGGAACATCATCACTTTCGGTGTTTCAACATCTGAAACACCAAAAGTCCAGAGGTAGACACCTTTCAGCCTTTTGGTGTTTTCGGAGGCTGAAAACAATGAAAGGGCCGAGCTTGGGCCTCTCGGCCATTTCGGTATTTTAGAGGACTTGGTCCTCCGAAAGGCCAAAAGGGTAAAAAGGCCAAAAAAAGTGTCTGCTTTGTTCAACAGGCTGATAATGAGACTGATTTATGAGGGAATGGAAAGGGGGCAGACTCAAAAGACCAAAAGATAAAAAAAAGAAGGGGGGTTCCCATGGTCAGAGGACCAACATGGGGTGTGTTTTGTGGACCCACAACACTCATGCTCTCATTATCTTTTTCCAATAGCTTCATTTCAACTTGTCTTTTGTCATCTTCTGCCATTTTCTTTTAATCTTCAACAATCCTCTTTCCTTAAATTAATTTGGTCATTCTTTTTATGTTTGTTTCAAGATCTATCTTCATTAGGTCCAACTTCTCGGTAAGTGTATCATTGTTTTCCAGTAGTTCTTTTATAGCTGTCTCAAATTCATCAGTAACATTGCCTTTAGATAATGTTTCAAGTGTATCAACTTGTTCTTGTGTAACCTTTAGTTCATCATAAATTCTCATTCTAACCCTTAGAGATCTCTCAAGTTTCATCTTGAGATCAATTATTAACTCTCTTGCACCTTCCAATTCAGATTCAAGACCATCAATTATTTTAAATTTCCTAAAACTTTCCATGACTAGGATCTTTAACTCTTAGGTGGTCAAACCCTATAAATCAAGAGTAGAATCTCTGATACCAATAGTTGGAATGATTATGGAAATTTGGGACTGAGAGGGGAGGGCTGAATCAGTACCCAAAAAAACTTTTATAACTTAAACTATATACTTCTGTTGTTGTTTACCGAATTCAGTAACTTGAAATAAAAAATAAAACATAACATAAAACCATTCAAGTAAATGAACTCATAAATCCATGATTTTGTTTACACAAAAATCCTTGGTTAGAATAATACCTTTGTTCTGCTAATCCCATGGAGAAGAAGAGTGTAGGATATGGTGGTGCAGGGGCGACAGATGGACAGAGAAGGCAGTACCAGCAATAGCGCCGTCATCAGCACCAACAACAAGGGCTTCAGAACAGTTCATAAGCAGGGAATAAGTTCGACCAATTTACTTCTTTCAGGGATATCTTCCGAACTACACCGATAGTACAGCCTACCAAGAAATCACAACAGGTTGCAGCCTCACAGACTGCGGGCTTTACAAAGGCCATGTTTGTGGAAAAAAACATGGTAGGTAATAATGATAGATCCATCTTTCGGGGGAAAGCCATAGTGCAACCTGCCAAACCTTTTTTCCTAAATCCTCATTTTCATTTCTCCAACAAAAAACATTATGAAGGTTTTCACATGTTTGAAATTGGAGAACCATCTTCTATAGCCGCCCAACATCAAGAACTCAATGCAAAAAATCAACAATACCCGAAAATCAGATTTGAGCGGGAAAAATTTCAAACTCACAAACCCTCTGCTCCTCGCAAGCCAAGGGTTCCACATAAGGCTCGAGCAATTTTGAAAGAAAAGCAACCCATTTTCGATATCTGTGAAGGTACTCCTCCAGGATCTCCATCAAGCGCGAAGAAAGGTCTTGTCAGGAATAATCAGGGTTTGAATGAAAATGGAAAACATACATCACTTTAGCTGGATCGATTTACCCAAGCCCCCTTCATTCCAAACAAATCAAAGCAAATCTGGAAAAAGAAGAATCGAGACACTGCTCCAGATCCACTAATGGCTTCGATCACTCTTCCAGAAAAGCTGCTGTAGAACCACATTGGTACATTACGACAACTGGATCTTATAGGTAAACTATCCACCAATACTTCACCATTTCCAGTTATTAAAGATTGGGCCATGAGCACGTTTCCAGGGATTAAAGAAATTTTCTGTTTAGACTCCGTAAATCAATTTTTTGTTGTTCTTTTCCATACAAAAAGTGATAGAGATCGGGTGAATAAATATAAACATTGGTTCTGTATGGGGTTGGGTCTCTTTACAATGCCATGGATCCCCAACTTCAAACCAGACCCCAATCTTGCCCCTTTTTTCCCATATTGGATTTCTTTACCTCTACTGCCATTAGAGTACAGAGAGCCAGAAATATTAGAACACATTGCGAATACTGTGGGAATTTTTATTCACCATGATTTTATCCCCTTAGAGGACCCTCATCAGGATATTAGAATTTGCATATTGATGGATACCCACCAAAGCTTTAAACAAAATATTGCATTAACATCCAAATGGGGAGTATGGGTTCAGAACATAATAATAAATGACCCAGCCATTGTCCATTCATATCAGCACAAACTTGGTCATTTAAACTCTGATTGTCAGCTGGGTCAAACATGTAATATCAATGTGTGCATAGACCATTGCTCGATCCACTGCTTTGTACCCAACTTATCAATATAGAAAAATCCAAGGACCATATTACTAAGTCAACTAATCAAGAAATCAACATAGGTCTGGCACCACCAACTGTCGGTATGGAACAGAACATGCATTCAATAATCTCGGTAATGATCTGGTATATGCTTGATTGTTTCACCTACCTAATTTGGGTGCATTAGTACAATTAAAGAATCAGGGGGATGCTGAAATTTAATACTCCCTCACTCTCGTCTACTGCACATGCCTATAACATTGTTCAACATCTAACATTCTGTGATTCCCTGCTTACATTAACTCTAAACAATGGAATACAAGTGGGGGAACAAGCAGAGGACATAGACAAAGTCTTTTTAGATGGTATGATAACTGAAAGGGATATTGAGGTGACTAGAAAGATCGCAGAAGAAATAGATCAGGAACAGTTGAAAGCAAAGAGGATTTCCCTGATAAATTAGATCAAATGGGATTACCACTATATGTAACAGACGATAATTCTATTAATGGTAACCAATGGCTTCAAGATTATCTAACACATCAATATCCCAGACACACATAGGGAGCAAGAGAATTATGAAAAGACATTCCTAGAACATGAAGAGTTCCACTCACTTACTGAACTTCTCAGAATTCCTTGTCCACCAGATAATCATAAATTGGATGATGCATGCCTTTTCCCAGATGCATCAATCTTGGAGCAAGGTTTGGTTATGGTTCCCTCTCTTGAAGAGGCAGAGTATACTCATGCTATGATTTCTGATAATCTTACTATCCCCATTACACATTGTGTCTTATCAATAGAACAATCCCACTCTAAATGTGTTCAAGCTTCTAAGACACCAAAATCAAGAGGGAGAAGACCAAAAAACATAAAAATTAAGGAAGAAATAGCAGCTGGCATTCAATCCACATTAGATGACACTTTTGTGTCCATCAAGAGAATGACAAGGAGAACTAGAGGTTCTCCTTGTCCACAATGAAAATAGTATCTTGGAATGTCAGAGGCATTAATGCCTCTGACAAAAGATGTAGAATTAAACAAAAGATTGATTCTACACATGCTCACATTGTTTTACTCCAAGAAACAAAGTTGTCCATAGAAAAATTTGATAAAACTATAGGGAAATGGTTAGCATGGTCTTCTATTCATCAACAAGGGACATGAGCCTCGGGTGGTTTAGCTATCTTATGGAATTCAAAGACTACTAAAGTTAAAAAAATTGGGCGGGACAACTTCTGGTAGCTGGTAGAAGTCACAAGTTTTGATTTATCATTTAATCTGTTTAATGTTTATGGTCCTTCATCTACTCAAGATAAAAAAAAATTATGGGACTGTTTAACATATCATATTCAGAATCTTACAGACCAGAAGGTTATACTAGGAGGTGACTTCAACGCTATATTGGATATGTCAGAAAAAACAAGGGGTATTTGTCTGCCTCAAAGAACCATTCAGGACTTCACCTCACTGCTATTAGATAATAGCTTGATGGATGTAGTTCCATCTGCTGGTACATTTGCCTGGACAAATAAGTGAACAAACTTTGCTCAAATAGCTAGCCACTTAGACACATTTTTAGTATCACAAGAATGGAAGCTCATAAATGTCCAATTCCAATCAAACATCCTTCCCCTACCAGGATCTAATCATTTCCCTATATTACTGAGCATAGACAATGCAAGAGTCGCGTTTGATCACAAGCCATCATTCAAATTTGAAAGAATGTGGTTTAGGCATCCACACTTTTTGCCCCTGTTAAAACAATGGTGGGTTAGCTCACCATATGTGGTGGGGACTAAAATGCACCAGCTGGCAATGAAATTGAAGCATGTTAAAAGCTGTATTAAAAGGTGGAATGAAGTAGTGTTTAAAAACATTTTTCAACAAAAAGACTTGGTCAAAGAACAATTATCACAATTACATGAGCATACCATTCAATATGGAATGGACAATTGCTCATATAAAAAATAGAAAATTCTTCAATAGGAATGGGAAGAATTGTGTTCTAGGGAGGAAGAATACTGGAGACAGAAATCTCGGGAACTGTGGCTTAGAGAAGGAGACAAGAACACTAAATTTTTTCATGCCTCGGCTAAAAAAAAAAGGGCAAATAGCACACTCTTTTCTATAACTGAAATGTCATCGGGAAAGACATTAACAAATGCGCTGGAAATCCAACAAGGAGTAAATTTCTTCAAAAATCTACTTGCTCCAGCTCAAGCTATCTCTCCATCTCAAGCCCAAGTTGATGAAATCCTGGCTGCTATCCCAAGTCAAGTTACACACCAAGATAACCTCAATCTCATGGCGCCTTTTACTATCAATGAAATCAAACACGTAGTGTTTTCATTACCATCAGATAAAGCCCCAGGGCTAGATGGTTATACTCCACTCTTTTTCCAATCTTTCTGGGATGTGGTTGGGGGGGAGCTGCTGGTAGCAGTGGAAGAGTCAAGGAAAAGTAAGTCAATGCTAAAATATTTCAACACTACCAATATTGCTATCATACCTAAGGTGAAAGATCCAAAAACGTTTGCAGATTTTTGACCAATTTCACTTTGCAACACAGTATATAAAATCATCACTAAAGAAATTTATATGAGGATTCAGAATCTCATTCCATCAATTATTTCCCAAGAATAGGGAGGTTTTGTTCTAGGTCGAGAAACCATGGAAGGAGCATTAGTAGCTCATGAAGCTCTACATTCTATTCAGGAGGATCAAACTTCAAATTTTCTTGTCAAGTTAGATATGATGAAAGCGTATGACAAAGTTAATTGGGAGTTCCTTTTTCTAGTCCTCCTCAAATTTGGCTTCTCACAGCAGTGGTGTAAATGGATATGGGCATGCATCTTAGGGGCCTGCTTTTCGGTGATCATAAATGGGAGCCCGACTGGTTTTTTTTCCTCAACCCAGGGAATCAGACAGGGAGATCCAATATCTCCATTTCTTTTCATACTAATGGCAGAGGCATTAAGTAGAACAATCAAGAACCAACATTCATTGGGCCTTTGGAGTGGAGTAAAAATTGGGGGTACCAATATTTCAATCACCCATTCCCTGTTTGCAGATGACACATTGCTCTTTGGAAAATCAAAAGTAAGAGAAGAAAAAAGAATAAAATATGTACTGGACCTTTACTCAACGGTATCTGGACAATAGATTAATGCACAAAAGTCACAAATTTTCCTTTTCAACACTAGTCAACTCATCTCTACCAAAATTGTTCAAGTACTAGACTTTGCCGTTGACATCTTGCCTTCAACCTATCTTGGTATTCCTCTCTTTGTTGGAACAAACAAAAATTCCTATTGGTCATCTGTTATCGAAAGAATTAAGACCAAAACTTTGGCATGGAAAGCTAGGTGGCTTTCTTTATCAGGTCAAATACTACTTGTGAAATCAGTACTTTCAGCAATCCCAAATTACTACTTAGCTGTTTTAAAAGCCCCATCATCAGTAGTACAGAAAATTCAAAAATTGATCAAAAGCTTCCTTTGGACAACAAATATGAACGGGGAGAAAAAACTGCCCCTAATCTCACTCAAAGATATGGCAAAAGGTCCAAAATTTGGAGGGGCAGGGGTACATGATTTAAAAATCTGCAATAAGGCATTTGGAGGAAATTTAGTTTGGCAGATGCTCACAAAACCGTACAATAAATGGTGTCAGATTATGCAACAAAAATACCTGGATAACGAAAATCCAACCCAAATCCTTACCATTGCAGACCCACCCAAAGGATCAGTGATTTGGAACTTCATGATGTCCTCAAGACAAATAATTCATAATTATGTCACCTGGGAAGTT